>QRFJ01000319.1:873930-980780 GCA_006176705.1 Cocos nucifera
TCATGAGAGTATGAATGGGGTTGGACTGATGGATGGCTCTTATCCATTGTTTAATTTTTAAAAAAAAAAAAAAATCTTAAGAAGGATAGATGAAAAAGAGGGATTGCTCATCTATCTTGAACCATCAATTTGCATCCTCTCAAATTACAAAGATACAAGGAAGGATAAATAGAGCATGTAAGAGGTTGATTTCTATGTTGATAAAATTATTCCTAATTAATTTTTAACAAAACAATAACACTTCTTTACTTTTTTATAAATTTTATTTATATATATTTTATTTTACCTATACTATTAAATTTTATTATTAACTATTTTAATTTTAGTACATAATTTCCATAATTATAAGTAAATAATTAGAATTACCTTATATTTTATTTATATTTACTATTTTTAGTTAAATATTTGTATAAAATCAATTAACTATTTTAAATTAAAGTATAAACTGATTAGTTATTTATATGACTAATATGTATAAATAAATTCATATATAACTAATTTATTAACTTATTTACTAAACTAAATTAAATTAAAATAAAATATTTTTATTATTTTTATATAATTATAAAGTATAAAGATTTTAATTTTTTAATTATCATATTTATGTGATATAAATAAGTGTTATAAATTAATAATAATAATATTTTTATGAAATGTAGTTTAGTAAAAATATCATACAAATATCATCCATCCTTCTTTTCACTACTCTACTCCTATACCAAATAGAGAAGAAAATTATTACCATCCATTCTACCATATTTCATGAAATACATGGAAGGATATATGAAAAATGCATCCATCCATCCTCCTCTATCCATCCTTCCTCCTTTATCCATCCTTCCTTTGATCCATCCTTCGTACCAAACAAATGGTAAAAGATAAAGCTGGAGGATAAAGCAATCAACCAAAGCAGAATCAAGCTTTGGTAATGTAAGAGAAGAGGAGAGCAAAAAGTAGTCAAGACTGAATTACTAACATTATCTAAGAACCATGAGAGGAACATGTATAAGTAGTACAGCACTCACTTAGCAAAGGTAGCTTGATACCTATTGGGGATAAACCCCACTCCCGTTGAAGTCCAATCTGATGCTTAGCTTAATGCAATTGGTAATCACGAAAGAGCTTCGATCGAAAATTCTTCCTCCAGCGACAGAACCCCAGCCGAACTCCTTCAGTAGCCAAACTCTTCCAGCGACCGAACCCCTTCCGGACTCCTCCAACGGTCGAACCCCATTCGGACTCCTTCAGCAGCCGAACTCCTACAACGGTCGAACTTCATTCAGACTTCTCCATCAGCCGAACTTCTTTTGGACTTCTCCATCAGTTGAACTCCTCCCAGACTTCTTCTTCGATCGAACTTCTCCATCAGTTGGATTCCTCCAGGAGCCAAACTCCTTTCGAACTTCTTCAATCGGATTCCTCCAACGGTCGAACTCCTTCTGGACACCTTCAAGAGTCAAACTCTTTCTGGATTCCTCCAGGAGTCGAACTCCTTTCGGATTCCTCTAGGAGCCAGACTCTTTTCAGACTTCTCCTTCAGTCAGATTCCTCCAGCAGCTGAACTTCTTTCAGACACCTTCAGGAGCCGAACTCCTTCCGAATTTCTTCAGGAGCCAAACTTTCGGACTTCTCCTTCAGTCGGATACCTCCAGGAGTCGAACTCCTTCCGGACACCTCTAGGAGTCGAACTCTTTTCAAACTTCTCCTTCAGTCAAATTTTTCTAGAAGCCGAACTCCTTCCGAACTTCTCCTCCAGTTGGATTCCTCCAGCGGTCGAACTCCTTTCGGACACCTCCAGGAGCCAAACTCCTTCCAAATTTCTTCAGGAGCCAAACTCCTTTCGGACTTCTCCTTCAGTCGGATTCCTCCAGCGGATTACTTTCAGATTTCTGCTAGCATTCCTTTCAGATAATTTTCTCTAGCCGTATTTTTTTTAGAAGTCCGAACTCCTCTAGAATTGATATATGTCAAAGTTCTTCACCAACCAATGCCTGCTTCCTCCAAACTTTGACTATTAAATCTTGACAAATAGACACATCACGACAGACGACACCTCTCTCTCTCTCCGTAGCAAACCCCACGCGGCCCCGAGCGGTCCACTACCGGACGGTTGTGGCTGTCACTATTAGGCTGCTACAGATGATGCCTCTCTCTCCGTAGCAAACCCCACACGGCTCCAAGTAGCCCACTACCGAACGATTATGGCTGTCACTATCAATCTACTATAGGCGATACCTCTCTTTGTAACAAATCTCACGCGATCCCAAGTGACCTACTACCGGATGATTATGGCTGTCACTATCAGTCTACTATAGGCTCCATTTATAAAAATGGATCCTCTAGATACGTTTTCTCTAAGCTCTCTTCTCCTTTCCAAAATTCTACTAAATTCTTTTCTGAGCACTCTATTTCTGTTGGCCAGAAGAGCTGACTTTATCGTCGGAGGATCCTACCGGAGCTGCCACCACCGACTCCAGATGGAACTTTATTTTGTAAATCACTGACGGCAATCTCGTCTTTCTCAGCTCCAGCTCGATCCAGCATCAATCAGATTCTGCACCAACATGATTAGCGTTAGAAGAAGGACCCTCTGTTTCTGAGGTATCTTTATTCTTAAAGAAGTGCTCAGTCGATCCTATGGATCTTTTTCTTTAAGGTTCATCTCCATCCTCTTCTCCAATATCAAGAAATGCCTACAAGAAAGACGACTGTCCGAAGATCTATCGCTTCTGCCGTTAGATCTGAGCCAGATCCATCCGTTCCTGCTCCATCATCGATGCTTCAATCTCCTCCTGCATCGACGGCCACGGTGGATCCGGAGCAGTTTAACCTGCTGATGCAGTAGGTTCAAAGCCTCACCAAAATGGTGCAGACCATGCAGCAACCCCCGATGGCGGTTTCACCAAGAAACCCGCCATCGGGATGTCAGAAATCGATCCCAAGGAGGAGCACTTGGGCTAGCATACCCATTTTTCCTAGGAAGAAAAAACAGAGAGCAGAGAATCTTGTTTAAACCATGATTCTCCTTCGGAAGAGATATTTTTCATCCACAGTCGAAAGCCTTCTAAGATCTATGATCGAGATGATATCCTCGATCAAAAACTACGAAAGATGGACTGACGGATTGAGAAACTCCATCACGTCATCCCAACTTACCATGACGACGTCCGCACCGATCCTTCTTTCTCTTTCTGAATTATGAAGAGTCCATTCCGTCGAACTTCAAATTTTTTCAATTTGAAAGCTACGACGGAACCTCTGATCCGATCGATCACCTGAAGGTCTTTCGGACCATGATGCTGCTCCATGGCGCACCAGACGTCATCTTATGCCGAGCTTTTCCGTCTACCTTAAAAGAAGCAGCAAAAAATTGGTACTCGATGTTGAAGCCAGGAACGATCTCCTCCTTTGATCAGATGAGCCATTAGTTTGTGGCTCATTTCGTTAGCAGTCGATTTTTCCGTCGAGGTTCAAATTTTCTGATGAATATCAAGCAGAAGGATTGAAAATCTATCCGGGCTTATGTCACCCAGTTTAATGTTGCTGCATTGAAGGTTCGGAACCTGGATCAGTCTATTGCAATGGCCACACTCAAGGGCGCCTTTAGAAGAATGATTTGTTGTTCTCCCTGAAGAAGAAGTGTCTCAGTGACTTTGTCGATCTGCTAGCTCGAACTGAAGGATATGTCCGAGCGGAAGAAACCTTCAAGTTGAAGGATGAAAAAATCATAGAAGAGCGGCAAGCGGATGAGCCTAATAGACCCACCGCTGAGGGAGGGTCGAACGAAGTTCGGCCACGCTCACAGACTCCCTCCGAGCGCGAGCGAGTCCGAAATCCTCCTCGAGCTCGTCGTCAAAGAAGCCGCGACAGAAGGGCACGAAGAAGTTCTCCCCTCAGAAGGTTCCACAACTATGTCCTCCTTAATGCTCCTAAAACTCAAGTTCTGATGGAAATTAAGAATCAGCTACCAAGATCAAAAGAATTACGATCTCTTCCAAACAAGTACAATCGAAGCAAGTATTGTTTGTATCATCATAATCACAATCACGATACCGAGGAATGTTTTCAGCTTCGAGATGAAATTGAAGAACTGATCAGGCGGGATCGTTTGGATCGATTTCTATGATATCGGTCCGAGAGGAAAGGAGAGCAACCAAGAGCTCTTTCGCAACCGAGGGAGACCCAGGGGGAGGGGTCTCAGAGAAATCAATCCCTGCGTGGAAGTATCAATACCATGGTAAGGGGACATCGGCAAGAAAAGATATAAAGAAGCTACATAGTATCAACATTAAAATTTTGAAAACTTGCAATATCGTTAACCACTTTTCAATAGAGAATTCTTATTTCAACATTCCTGTCTTTTGTGAACTATAACAAGAAAAGATTAAGCTGGACTTCTTTTTTAGGCTAGATAGAAGGCTTCTGGTATAGGAGATAAGATCTCCTTTAACCTCAACTAAAGATAAGATCTCTCCCGAGCTTCAACGTCAATCTCAAAAGAAGATAAGATCTCCTTCAATCTCGGCTGGAGATAAAATCTCCTCCGAGCTTTCAGAAGCTTCAACATCAACAGGAGATAAGATATCCTTCAATCTTGGCTGAAGATAAGATCTCCTCCGAGCTTCAACGTCAACATCAACATGAGATAAGATCTCCTTCAACCTCGACTGGAGATAAAATCTTCCTCGAGCTTTAACGTCAACCTCAATAGGAGATAAGATCTCCTTCAACCTCGACTGGAGATAAGATCTCCTCCGAGCTTCAAGAGCTTCAACGTCAATAGAAGATAAGATCTTCTTCAACCTCGACTGGAGATAAGATCTCCCCCGAGCTTCAATGTCAATGTTAACAGGAGATAAGATCTCCTTCAATCTCGACTGGAGATAAGATCTCTCTTGAGCTTCAACATCTACCTCAACAGGAGATAAGATCTCCTTCAATCTCGACTAGAGATAAGATCTCTCCCAAGCTTCAACGTCAACGTCAATAGGAGATAAGATTTTCTTCAACTTCGGCTGGCGATAAGATCTCCCCCGAGCTTTCAAAAGCTTCAACATCAATAGGAGATAAGATCTCCTTCAATCTCGGTTGAAAATAAGATCTTTCCTGAGCTTCAACGTCAACCTCAATAGAAGATAAGATCTCCTTCAACCTCAACTAGAGATAAGATCTCTCCCGAGCTTCAACGTCGACCTCAACAGGAGATAAGATCTCCTTTAACCTTAGTTGGAGATAAGATCTCCTCCGGACTTCAACGTCAATCTTAACAGGAGATAAGATCTCCTTCAACCTTGACTGGAGATAAGATCTCCTCCGAGCTTCAACGTCTCAACCTTAATAGAAGATAAGATCTCCTTCAATCTCGACTGGAGATAAGATCTCCCCGAGCTTCAACTTCAACAGAAGATAAGATCTTCAACCTCGGTTGGAGATAAGATCTCCTCCAAGCTTCAATGTCAACGTCAACAGGAGATAAGATCTCCTTCAATCTCGAATGGAGATAAGATCTCTCCTAAGCTTCAACGTCAATCTCTCCAAGCTTCAACGTCAACCTCAACAAGAGATAAGATCTCCTTCAACCTCGACTGGAGATAAGATCTCCTCCAAGCTTTAACATCAATCTCGATAGGAGATAAGATCTCCTTCAACCTTGGCTGGAAATAAGATCTCCTCCGAGCTTCAACGTCAACGTCGATAGGAGATAAGATCTCCTTCAATCTTGACTAGAGATAAGATCTCCCCGAGCTTCTAGAAGCTTCAATGTCACTAGAAGATAAGATCTCCTTCAACCTCAGCTGAGATAAGATCTTCCCCGAGCTTCAACGTCAACGTCAACAGGAGATAAGATCTCCTTCAACAGAAGATAAGATCTCGACTGGAGATAAGATCTCCCTCGAGCTTTCAAGAGCTTCTACGTCAACAGGATCTTCTTCAAGATAAGATCTCCTTCAACCTCGGTTAGAGATAAAATCTCTTCCGAGCTTCAATGATTCAACGTCAGACGATCTTCAACAGAAGATAAGATCACCTTCAACCTCGACTAGAGATAAGATCTCTCCCATGCTTCAACGTCAACCTCAATAGGAGATAAGATCTTCCTTCAACTTCAACGGCTGGAGATAAGATCTCCTCCAAGCTACCATGAGCTTCAACGTCAATAGGAGATAAGATCTCCTTCAACCTCGGCTGGAGATAAGATCTTCCTCCGAGCTTCAACGTTAACTGCATCAATAGGAGATAAGATCTCCTTCAACCTCGGCTGGAGATAAGATCTCCCCGAGCCTTCCAACTTCAACTTCAATAGGAGATATGAGATCTCCTTCAACCTCTATGTTGAAGATAAGATCTCCTTCAACCTCGGCTAGAGATAAGATCTTTTTCGAGCTTCAACTTTAATAGAAGATAAGATCTCCAATCGAGATAAAATCTCCAAGCTACCATGAGCTTCAACGTTAATAGGAGATAAGATCTCCTTCAACCTCGACTGAAGAGAAGATAAGATCTCCTCCGAGCTTCAACTTCAACCTCAACAGGAGATAAGATCTCATTTAACCTCGGTAGAAGATAAGATCTCCTCCGAGCTTCAATCTCAATGGATGCAGAGCCCGAAAAAGGACTTCGACGGTCTTCTTTTTTGTACTTTCTTTGAATTTCGAACTCGAAAGTGGGGGGACTATTATTGGGGATAAATTTTGCTCTCGTCGAAGTCCAGTCTAGTGCTTAGCCTAATGCAACTGGTAATCATGGAAGAGCTTCGATCGAAAATTCTTTCTCTAGCGGTAGAATCCTAGCCGAACTTCTCCAACGACCGAACTTCTTCCGGACTCCTCCAGCGGTCGAACCCTTTTCGGACTCCTTCAGCAGCCGAATTCCTATAGTGGCCGAACTCCATCCGGACTTCTCCATCAGTCAGACTTTTTCGAGACTTCTCCATCAGTCGAACTCCTCCTAAACTTCTCCTTCGGTCGAACTTTTCCATCAGTCGGATCCTCCAGGAGCCGAACTCCTTCCAAACTTTTTCTTCAGTCGGATTCCTCCAGCGACCGAATTCCTTTCGAATACCTTCTGAAGCTGAATTCCTTTCGAATTCCTCCAGGAGCCGAACTCCTTCCAGATTTCTCCTTCAGTTGGATTCTTCCAGCGGTCGAACTCCTTCCGGACATCTTCAGGAGCCAAATTTCTTCCGAATTTCTCTAGAAGCCAAACTCTTTCTGGACTTCTCCTTCAGTCGGATACCTCTAAGGGCCGAACTCCTTCCGAATTCCTTCAGGGTCGAACTTCTTTCGGACTTCTTCTTCAATCGAATTTCTTCATAAGCCAAACTTCTTCCAAACTTTATAATATATATAAAATAAAAAAATTGATAATTCTTACATACGTTTAATAAAATGTTCCATGCAACCAATTCAACGCAGTTTCATGGGTGCAACTACCAAATCATTTTGGAAGTATCAACAGCTCATCAAAACCGGAACCAAAAAGCAGCAAAGAGAGGCACAAGGAGGAAATGGAGAGAAAGAACCGAAGGTCACCTGTTCGACGTCGTCCGGTCAAAATTGTCGCAGGACCAGCTGCCGTGGATCCCGGCGCCCTCGGCGTCGACGTCCCTGTTCCTGAAGTGGAACCAGCACCTCGCCCTCGAGCCGACGGTGCCGGGCCCCAACTTGACCTTCATCCTCGAGTGCCGGAGCCAACCGAGCCACCTCGTGAGGGCCGGAAACGGAGACCTCAGCCCCGAAGCATAAGGGGAAGGAGAAAAAGAAGAGCAAGGATCTGAAGATAGATGGAGCAAGGGATCGACGCCATGGCTGGCTCTTGCTCCCTCTCTCGCACTCTTGCTGTTGACGGGAGGAAGAAAAGGTGGGATTTCTAGTGGTTTTCTTTTTGATTGTATTCTATCCGATCCACCGTAAAAATAAAAATAAAAATTATTATTAAAAAAAATGGAGAGAGTATATCGAAAAAGGGAAAAAAAATCGAATCTGTTGTAAGGTAAATGGAAAGGAACAGCGGCAGTTAGTTTGGATTGGATAGGAGAAAGATTACTCATTCGATGAATGCGGATAAGGATCGGATTTAGCGGGAAGAGGAGAGAGGGCTGCGGATCCCTGCTGAGAGATACAACAAATTTGAATTGATTATTTCAGTATAATCGAAAAAAATCAATTAGTTTGATTGACTTAGATTTTTTTAAAAAAAATCAATTTAAATCAAATTATTTCCTAAAACGGGTGAGCCAAACCAGCACGTAAATTGCACCCAAGCCATTAATCCTTAAGCCAAATCCAAATACAAATCCCGCCCTGAGATCTCTAAGGATCGTCCCTTTTAAAAGAAAAAGCGCCCAACCAAGGGCAGGTTTGATTATATTTTTTAATTTTTAAAAAATAAATTTTTTTATTTTTTTATTTTTATTATTAAATAAAAATTTAAAAAAAAAATATGTTTGATAATTATGTTGTTATAAAGTAAAAAATAAAAAAATATAAAATATATTTTAAAAAATAAAAAAATTTTGCTTTATATATAAAATAATTATTTTGATTATTTTGATTTTTATTTTTTATTTTTTATGATATTATCAAATATTATTTTTTAATTTTTTTTAAAAAAATAAAAAATAAAAAAATATTTTTTTAATAGCTAACTAAATGTACCCTAAATAGCTCATATGGGACTCAAAAGAAGGCCTATCATATGAGTCATTCAATAGTCCCCATTACACGCACATATATAGCTACTCTCTTGCCTCTACACCACTCTCCCTCCACGCTAGGATATTTGCTGTTCTTTCTCTCGACCTCCATTCACGTTGCCTTAGGCTTTTTGCTTCTCATATTTTCTTAAAAGTTTCGGAGCTTCCCATATTAAGTTACAATATTTCTTCTTACAAAATCTTAAAAAGGTCACATTAAAATCTTTTTTAATACCACCTTAACCACGTATAAAGAGACCCTCCAAAACAGTTATAGTAACCGTGTCAAAAAAAAAACCCAGCAAATAATCAAGTTATAGATCTAAAGAACACAAATTCAAAATCTTGTAAGTCCACAGTTAGGGCAAAAAAGCCCAACGACGTTAAATTTTCAAAGACTCAAGATGATCATTTAGTTTTCACTTTCCATACTAAAAGAAGCATTATCAATCCCCATGAAAGAGCATCAATAGCAAAAACTACAACTCCAAGCTTACACTAGCCCATTAGTAAAAGATGTTGGTTGCGAATGGAGGCAAACTTACGTTCATTTGATGTAAACTATATTTATAAAAGAACTTATAATCCTGCAGGTTAGACGACGTCATATGTAACTACTAATACTGACTCTATTTATGGAGAGCTGTGACTGATATCCCTTTCGCATCTTAAATATTTTATTTCCAAATTCTCACCAATGTATTTTTTCAAGATTGGTTTAATAATACCGGTTTACCAAAAAAAAACAGAAAAAGAAAAGAAAACTTGTAGTTTATGCTCTCATGGAAGACACAATCAAGCTTTAGAAGCCAATGATACATTCTCTTGCTAGAGCGATCAATTCGACCGCTGCTTATGTTTCCAGAGGGCATCACATCACCTAAGCGGTTCCGCACAGCTACATTAGCAATTCCCCAACACTGTCAACCAGACTTTCATACGTGGCTATATTTTTCCTAATAGATGGATCTTAAAGGACTGCATCTTTTCTTAAATGGGTGTCTTGTTTATTAGCCCCAGCAAAAGCCTCTTAAGCAAAATTTGTTTGAGATGTCTGTCACAAAGAGGCGCCTTCCCCTTGAAAAGATAGATACATTCACCACCAACAATTAAAATCTCATCCAACAAAACAAGGAAACCAATATAGAAAGAAGGACATTGATATTTCTTACAAGCCCGTAGAATTTAAAGCTGTATGCAACCAATTCAATACGATTCATGGATGGATCTATCATATCGCTAGTGTCAGCAGTCTCAGCAGCCTAAAAAAATTCGAAACCTGAGGCAAAAGGAAGCATGAAGAAAGAACTAGAAAACAATTGAACCAGGGTCAGCTGTTCGACGTCTTCCCTGTCCAAATCGTTGCAGGACTCGCTGCCGTAGATCCCGCGCCTTCGGCATCGACATCGTTGTTCCCGAAGATGGTGGGATTTTATGCAGTCCAAGAGAAGAGGGAGAATATCAACAAGATCCTGTGATGAAATTTGGAATCTGCCGTGAGATAAATGGAACCATGAACGGAATAACTGCAGTTATTTTGGATCGGATGAGAGAATATTCGATGTTTTTTCCCCATAAGGATCGGAATTACCAGGAAGTGGGGGATGGGAGAGAGGAGTATGCTCCTTGTTTAAGACTGTAAAATATAAACCAAACTTGATTCAATATAAAATTGGGTTGTCAAAGATAATTAACTCAGCAATCTCGCCAACCAAAGTTACTTCATATATGTCGCAATTTTGTTTTGGTTCTGTATAATGTAGCTTGTTCAGCACTTGAGAATGGAAGAGCGCAGATTAGGGCCATGGTGAAGCGGAAACTTTAAGCTTCTACTTCTGCCCACTAACCAATGCAAGGTGAATCTTATTATTTATTCAGAAGCTATTCACTGACAAGTTCTTAATCCGCCACTTAATATGTGATGGCATAGGCATCACAAGATCCACTTTGAAGTTTGAATGATAAGCGGGTTCAAAACAAACAAAATAAAAACTTTTTTTTTTTGGCTTCGCAGCAGACCTAAACCACATCCATAAATGGAGATATATATATATATTGATAAAATTGAGTGAAAAATCATGTTAACCATGCATGGTTTAGACCTAAGACTGCAGCCTACTTAACCTGCTCACTTGGGTTTGGTTAGAATGTTTAGAGTTGGTTTATAAATATTTGCATAATATCTAGGTGAACGTGCAGTATTATGAAGTCGGATGATGGCCGAGTTTTGTTTATAAGCAAAAAAAAAAAAAAAAAAGGAGAGAGAGAGAGAGAGAGAGAGGAAATTAACAAGATTCAGCAAGGCCTTCCAGTCAGTCTTTTCCAAATCAACCCAATCTGGATTTTTGTCTTCAGGTCAGATCTGGTCTTGTCTGGTATTTGTTTGTGTACGCGTGGGTGTGTACAAGGTTTAACAGCGAATAAAGAACTGGATTACAGGAGACAAGTCTTCTCTGAAGTTGGTCATCAATCAAATTGGCATGAACAACTAAGCCTTCTGTTAAGAAATGGGCCACCCTATCATCCTTTCAAGATAAGCATGTTCGGATTCCAAATCCATCATCATAAGTGTCCCTTTTTACAGATGCACCAGCCTTAGATATGTTAAATAAATGCATCAAGTTTTAAGGTTTTGCCAGGACGATGGACGATTCTACCAGACCTCATAATAGAAATCTGGTACGGATACTAACCGACCCTGGCTGTATTCTTACACACAAAAGATCCAGCAGAGAGACACAATGACCTTGATAACGGACAGAAGTCCTTCTCTGGGGACGGTCAGACCCACCTCAGAGTGCTTCCAGATCGGCGAAAGAAAAGAATTGAGATGCAAACTACAAATAGAATAGACGAGCACCACAGGACAATTTTCCCCAATATATCCCACACAGGATTCAAAAATCACAAGAGAAAACAATAGTCATGAAACCATAATTAATAGAACCAACATATATTACAAAATGAAGACAAGAAAAAGATGACCCTATCATCATCCAATCTCATCTAACATTGTTTTTTTGGCTGCAGAAGCATTTATGGAAGGCAAGCACCAACTGCCCCACCACCTCAAAGCACAAAAGGCAATTCCCACCAACCAAGGACCATCCCTCTAAGCTACTCCACACATCTTCCACATAATGCCATAAATCAAACACCAATGACCACCATTTTGCCTCAAGAAAATGGCAGCAAAACCAACTCCAGTCGAGGTTGGCACTCGAGGGACAATTGGATCTCTGGTCTCACAGGAGATTGAGTACTTCAGACGCCTTGATCTAGGCCAGAAAGAAGTCTCTAGCCAAAAACAAAAGAAGCTGACTATGGATGTAGCTTCCCCCAGTGGCAGCATCAGGAACAAATCAGGCTCTGGTGGCACAGCGCCAAAGAAGAAGAAAAAGATGAAGAAGGTGGTGAGCATTGGAGGATTTCTGCCAAGCATCTGCTCTGCAGTAGAGATAGCAAACCCTGGTCAGACAGAGAGGATCAAAGAGATTGGATACAAAAACCTGAGAAAGGATGGTAAGAAGCTGCAACAGGACTAGGAGATGGACTCAGAGAGCTTGGAGAAGCCAAGCTTTTTGAGCCGGCTGCTCATGGGGTTGCTGCATTTTAGATCTACCACTTCCACAATGTAAGGTTGTCCTTTCTTATCCACTTTGTCTGTATTTGGATTTCTGTCTATAGGGATATCATCAGATCCTAGCATTGGAACTCGATGTCCATTTTTCCGGGGGTTGTGTCGGGGTTTGTGGGCATCTCCAGGGTTTCTGTGCGCTGTGCCATTGCTGCTGCTGCTGCTGCTGCCGCCGCTGCTACCAGATTCATTAAGTGGATTTTTCCTTTGCAATGTTTTCTTAGGACTAGCACCACAGGGTACTGAAACTGGGCCTGTTTGAGATTTTCTTCGTGAGGAAGATGATGCTTGTGATGATTGTTTCATAGACTCTAACTCCCGTGACATCAGGGAGCCAATTGTACCAGTAGTTCCCACCTTAATAGAGTCCCCATTGCAATAGATGATTTCTGTTGTCTGAGGCATGATCTTTTCTTCTGATAAGGAGTTTTAGTCGTTTGCACAAGTGAACTGAATGGAAGGTTATCGAGGTGCTATTGCTTGAATCTGATGGCTGTTTGAATAAATTGTTGTCCAAAGTCCTGTTTAGGTGTAATAGAATATGCAGAACGTGAAATGTGAGTTCTGTTTATAAATTCACCCAACTTAATATTTAATTTTTGACATTCAAACTAAAGACGTAAAACATAACCACTGCACAACTGAAACTTGTAGAGAAATGGGATGGTGAAGAAATCCCACCCGCCCTCCCTTATGATAGAATTGGTAGAGGGTAAACATCCATTATGGATGGAAGATAAACAAGTTTCGTTGAAAGTTCGCTATGAATAAACTGGGAAAAAAAAAAAGATTACATTAAATATAACATTATTTGGGTTCTAGAATACAATGGCGAGATCTGAAAGTCCGAAGAAGGAAACAATATTATGGGCTTCAGCAACTAATTAGTGATTTTTAATTCACTAAAAAAAAAAGAATGATCCAACAAAAATAAAACAAACAGCTTCTAAAGCAAGCGATATGAATTGGAAACAGATTCTTTTGCCTGTAACTATGTGTAAACGAAACAAACACAATAACATGGAAGCTAAAACAAACAAGAAGTCCTAAAAACAGTCCAGCACAAGTTTCTGATCCAGATGGACATAAACATTAATGTGGGGTTTTGACAGATCATCCATCAGAAGTCAGAACTTGCATAAATTTATCATGACTGTTGCTCACCCTTATTTCAACTTTTATGATCTAATGCTTCATTTCCAGCTGGTACAATTACATAGAGAGAGAGAGAGGCCAGTCATTAAGTCAAGAAAGCTAATAAATAAAGGAATATGAAACCACTCTGATGGTTATGCAAAATTCATGTTATAAAGGAAGAAATCTCTCAATAATCCTCTACAAAAGGAAAGAATCCAGATGAAGAACTTTGAAGATAAGATTTGTTATGAGGAATCATATTCATCTCTAAGGCAAAAATAGATAGAGAAAGCAGCATGATCGCAATTGAATTCTACACATGCATGCTTGGGTACATTCCAACCTTGGCAGAAGAGTTATTTAAACTTGAACTCTCTACTCTCTGAGAATTTAGACAGCATGCATGACAAGCGTCATTTTCCAACTCCAGTCATTGCAGAAGGTGATGAGGAACCCTGGATACTTAAATTTATGAAGACGGGTGCACAAGCAAACCACTATTAATGCAAGTAATTTACTATACAATTTTATTCACTAAAAGTAAGAGAAAGTCATCAAATTACCTAGAATCTGGCAGGATAAGTGAGTTGAGTCTCCAATATAACAAGCCAGATGCATTTAAAAGTTGTTTGCCCTGCAGATTTCAAATAAAATTATCACAGAGAGAAACATGAGGACTCAGAGATCAGCCTTAAGGCTTCATGAATCCACCATAACGACAATAACTTTTTTAATAAGCCAAATAAAATACATCGCTCATATTTGTGTAGCCAAACGTCAGATTATAAACAAAGTATACTGGCTGATAAACATGTTAGTATCAAGATATCTCATATATGAAACTTAATTCCATGTGAAAAACATAGAAATCCTTCTTTAGAAGAACTTGGATTTAGTGCTAATATTTTAAGCCAGCATTTGAAAATCATAACGACCAAATATTAGGCCAACATTTGACAATCATAATGACCAAATAGTGAAACTGAAAACATCAAATTTGTAGGATTTAGAGCCATCATCAAAAAATGAGAACTCATATGCCTTAAAAAATCGAATGTAAGATATACCTCCAAATTGTTAAGTAAAAAAAAAAAAAGCCCAACCCTAATTCAAAGTAGATTCTTGATTTGTATCAGGCCCTCCTCCTTGTGAAGAAAATATAATTGTGCCAAAGTTCAGGAGTTCAGCTAGACTCTTTAAACTGTTAACTCAATAAGAAAAATAAGACTTATATCATTAAAATAAAAAAAGGATGTTCCAATGCATGAGGATCCCTATTGCAGGCTCTAAGGAGGGTCAAATGTATGTAACCTTACCCCCATATATCGAGAGATTGTTTCCATATTTCAAACCCATGACTCCCATGTCACAATGGAGCAACCTTGCCTTTGCACTAAGGCCTACCCTCACATTACATGTTTAGGATTTTACATTTGATATTTCAATGATGACTTACATCATTGAAACATCAAACATAAAAATCCTAAACACACAATGAATTATCTTCTTATGTACTATCATGCAAGAAGTTGATTTCAATCTTAAGTAACTTTTGTTTTGAAATAAGACATGTTATTCACTTTATAGTTCAAATTAATGCGCGCATAACTCGATGAAATGGTTTCTAGAAATACATGGATATTTGTACCATGCTGATCAATGAATTATCCATAAAGAATGTTAAGAAGGAATATGTGTTGCTTCAAAGTCTTAAACATCAAATTTATGCATGAGCTAACCCTCCTGTTACTCCTCATAAAGAGTTATTTCAATGCCTTTTTCAAGTTTTCAAATTTTCATGGTGATCAATCTCCTCAATTGATGAAAATCATCAACTAAAGGACCAAAAGCATTATCATCCAACACAGTCATCATTAATATTATCAACATGATATATAGAGATCTTATCATATTGCTTTTGAGATAAATTACTGTTTGCAACCTCTAAATAATAGAAAAAGAAGTGATAGTAACCTCTGATTCATTCCCATAATGACAGGCCTCTGCAACAAGCAATGTAAAGTATGTCAAGTGATTTCTAATTACAATGAAATAATGAATCATTGCAGCACCATCAGCTCTTCAGATTCTGAAATGCTCTAAGATCAGTGTGATTTTTTAGCGTGTCGTAGGACCTCTTCACGACTAGATGCATTACAGCTAATTTTACCACTTTCTCTATGAACCATCTAAGTCAGACCATGTCCATGATTATATGGACAAATGTAAGAGGCTCTGATACCAACTAATGCAAAAAGAAGATATAGAGGCCAAGGGTTCACTCCTAGGATTTTATATAATCCACCCTAATGAATATAGTTCTTTAAAAAAAAAAATCAAAATGATACTTCAGTAATTCATAGGCATGACTTCTTGATATAAATATCCTCAGTGCCTTCCTAACAACTCTTAAACCAAGCAACTACTAGCAAAACCAGTTATCAACTGCAAGATTTTAATTAGGACATTTGGTTACCACTAAAAACCATAATATACCTTTCCTACAAGGGCTGAAACTCCAGCCTGATCCTGTGCTCTAATTCTAGACCAGCATTTGGCCATCAAAACCCAACTGAAACTCAAAACACAAAATATGCAAGGCTTGAAGCCAGCTTAAAACAATTAATCACATCCTCCAAACAGACATGCATATTTGATGATATGCCATGGAAAAGGCAGCTAGATGATTAGATTGAAAGACTGGCTACATCCTGATTCTTATGGGATTCTTGATTTGCATTAGAAAAACTCTCACAATATTTAGATCTTCTGCAATAACCATATCCATAACCATAACCATCCAGCTCTGTTCCCACTAATTAGGGTCAGATTTATGGATTCTCAACATTGAGCATTCCAATTTAGGGCGACCTGTTATATTATTTCAACTCTTTCCATGTCTTTTCTCGAAACCTCCATCCATACCACCTGAGGTCTTCCCTTCGTAACATCTTCTAAGAAGTTTTATTAATTCAAAGCTCCCAAAAATGAGTTACACTATTTTCCCCTATAGAAATCCCAAAAGATCACAACAAAACCCTTTCGAATACCACCTTCATCCCAGATACAGAGTCACAAATGATCATAGTTACGATGACTTTATCAACACCCAGACAATCAAATAGATTAATAGAAATACTTACAAACTTGGTAAACGAAAATATACAACTGTGTGACCCCACCCACAACCATATTCACATAGAGAAGGCCCAAAATGTTAAATTTTCAAAGACCATAGGCGATCCTTTGGTTTCCATGCTCTACAAATCAGAGATGCAGTCCCCATAGAAATAATGTCACTAGCAAGAAGATGATCCGGATGTTCCAAAGAGAAAAATCATTAGTTAAAAACCTCACAGATTTCCTTTTAAAGACCCACAAAAATCCAGCCTTTCTCTTGACCAAATCCTCGAGGAATACCTAAAATCCGATCAAGACGTTTGCTTCGCTGCTTCAAATAAGAGCAAACCAAGAACACCAAGAAAGGTATAGAAACTCCTCTAGTCCACGAATCTACTCCTAAATCCATTCAATACGAACGTCACTTCGATTAAAAGTCACGATCGGTACAAGAATCAAGAATTCTGTCTTTCAAACCTCAAGCAAACGAATAGAAACAACTCCAGAGCGATTCAATGCCTCAAAAAATAAAAAAAAATCGAAAGGACAAAATAAAAAACGTATCATCCATTAAAAAGAAGGGATCGAAAGGAGCAATGGAGTCGAAAAGGCGTACCGGCGAATGGTCGGTCTATTCCGTTTGCTAGTGTTCTTCTCTTCTTCCATAAAGAAGAGGTTAAGAAGAAGAATGAAAAAGTCGAGGAAAATGAATAAATTCTTGCTTTAAAAAATGTCGGCACAGGATGCGGATTCTACGGGGAGGAAGCGTTCGCTTCGCCATCAAATGACCACGTCGGAATTTATAGCACGCGTCCACCCCCATCACTCGCTGTCCAGCATCGTTCCTCTATTCCTCGGGATGTCTTTACTTAACCTAAACGTGGGATAATGAGTATGGATTTACGATTTGAAATAATACAATCATGGTTTTTCAGTGTCTCGGTTAAACAAGGACCGTTCACCACCGCAGTGGTAGCCCACTGAAACGCTTACCTTCTAACCAACCGTTCCAGATTCAAATCTCGATGGATGCCAGAGTTTCAATTAAATGCTAAATTTAAATAACCTACATCCGGCAACCTGGAAGAAAATCCAGAAAAGATATCTGATCCGCTATTGGGAGCCCCTCCTCACTCCATTCGTCCTAATTTAAGACAACAATAAGCAAGCAAATATTGAAGGCCCAATTTGGCATCATGTTTGGTTTTTTCTTTTTTCTTTTTTTTTCCTTTTTTCTCTAGAAACACCTAAGACGGTAATTCTTTTGGTAAACCATTTTTCATTTTCAGATCTTTGAAATTTTTAGATTTCATTTGGTATTATTTTTATTTTTTAATTTTCAATTTTACAAAGCCAAAGACAGTCCTATAGTTTTTAAATCAAAACCAAAAATTTAATTGATGATTATTCCGATTGTGGCGTTGGTCGTGGTGGTGGTGATCTGTGATGGCCATCAAATAGCGGCGGTGGTGGATGACAGCACCAATCAATGGTGAGGATCAACAAAAGTGATAGCCATGAGTGGTTCCCAGAAGAAGTAGAATCTAATAAGAAATTTTTTTTTATTTTTTTAATAATATGAAAAGAGCTTTAATTTCTTCTTAAAGAAAAAAAAGATAATCAAATACTATTTGCCTTGGATTTTGTGCTTTTAGGAATGAGAATTAAAAAGTATGATTTTTTGATGATTTTAAAAATGAAAACCACCTAGCATCATTATTGTTATTCTATCACCACATCCATTGCCATATCTATTAATCCCTACCACCTATCGCTATCACCATCCAATGGTACCACACCATCAACATTAATCATTGCCATCAGTAATTACCATTATTGTTAATACTATTGCTAAAAACAATCCAAGTGATTGCTAAATAAATTTTCGACTTTGATTTTTAAATAAAAATAGAAACTAGTTTAATTTATTAAAAAAATAAATATTTTTAAGAAAATAATCAAAAATTGAAAGTAATGCCAAACATTGCATAAATCATGATCTAAATATTGTTTGAAGGTCTTAATTTTTTCTTGATCTAAACATAATAGGTTTCAAATTCAAATTATTGTATCCATTTAAGAGAATCCGTGCAAGTGTGTATTTAGTCCCGTATCGATTATTTACTGAAAAGATCTTGAGTACTTGTATAAGATCAAGAAAGCCAACTAATATTTTCTCGCTAATCTTTTTAAATGAGATCCTAAATTATTATAAATGATATTAGAACTAATCCAACTGATAATCTATATAAATTGGAAGATATTGTAGCACAAGTTCATTGGACTGATCATGAGCGAATCATGGTATTTATGAATAGATGCATAGATTTGGATCCTTAGCTTTGTAAGGATGCTAAGATTTAAATGGAAGAGTATGTAAGGATCTATATAGATATACTTTTAATTTCACATCGATTATTCATTGTAAATATCTTAGATATTTATATAAAGTAAAAAAATCTAAATAATATCTTCTGCTGATTTTTTTGGATGGAATCTTAGATTGTTAAACAATTGAATTAGATGTCATCAAAGCACCATTATTTATTAATTCTCATGAAAACAACTTGCTTTCACTATAATAATTGCCAAATGGAAGAAAATCATTGGTTTAAGGGATATTTGATTTATGGATTTATGAAGTTTTTGGTGGTTGTGCAAAATGATTTAGATTTAAATTTCCCATTCACCATAATTAAAAAAATTTAAATAGAATAAGAGGACTTTCCGAGTGTTATCCATCATAGTCTTTCTCTCACTAAAGCATATATACTTAATGTTTTAGTGCTCAATGCATAGTTCTAATGAAATTTAGAGTATTAGTACTAGTATAATCGTACCTAAGGGTGTAAACAAGTTACGCTGCTCACGAGCTACTCAAGCTTGACTCAAGTTCAAGCTCAACTTGATTCGATTATTATCGAGTTCAAGTCGAGCTCGAATAGATTTTCGAATCGAGCTCGAAGTCGAGATTGAATAGCAGGATACTCAACTCGAAAACTTGCAAGCCTACTTAAATATATATATATAATATTTTTATTTATAATATATATATTAATATATATTATTAGTAAGGTAAGGCTCAATTTCGAGCTCGAGTATGGCTCGGTTCATATTTGAGTCAAGTCGAGTCGATCTCGAACTATCTATTTTTCATTGAGCCGAGTGCGAGCTTGGAATATTAAGGCTCGGTCAAGCTTGAGCAAAATTTCGAGCCCAAATATTTTGAGTCAAGTCAAGCTCGAGCTTTCAGTTACTCAACTCGAGTCAGCTCGATTGCATCCCTAATCACATCCATCATTCAATATAATATTTAGAAGGGTCGAGATATTTGAAGTATAGGTATTCCTTGTAGTATGGCTCATTGCTTGTAGACCTCTTATATAAAATAATAATAATAATTATAGATAGACTGGGTTTCGGTCGATTGAATTTTAGTTCATATTCGGTCGGATCTTCGATTATTGGATTAATCGCATCTACGCGCACACGCTTGAAAAGGCATGCTTGAAAAAAAAAAAACAGACATTCTTGTGCCTGGAAAAAGAAAATATATTTTAGGCACCTTCAGGGTGCCTAAAAAAAATCAAAAAAAAGATAAAAAAAAGCTACAGACAAAAAAAAGAAGGCGCCTATAGGTGCCTGTAGGTGTAGGTGCCTTTTTTACTTTTTTCCTCCTTCTTAATGCTGGTTTTTTTTAATTAAAAAAAAAAACTATAGAAAAAAGGATGCCCGAAGGCGCCCCCTTTTTTAAAGTTTTTTTTGAATTTTTTTGGATTTTTTTTTAGATTTTTTTTCAAATTTTTTTTAGACTTTTTTTTCCAGGTTCAATTTTTTTTTTCTAAAATTTTTTTTCAGATAGGTTTATTTTTTTTAAGCACAGACGCGTGCCTATTTTTTCAATCGGCATATTTTTTCAGATGCACGCTCAAAAATGCGTGCCGATCGAACGGTCGGAGATCCGATCGGATATAGACTAGGCTTCGATCGATCGGAGCCTAGTCTATCTCATAATAATAATAATTAGATTCAAAAATTATAATGAATTATATTGAATTTGATCAAACCAAGTTAATATAAAATGATAATATTAATATAAAATTATAATATATACAAACTATAACTTCAATTTGTAGGCTTAACTTTACATAACATTTTGGTTAGAGATTAAAGATTGTTGAACATGTAATATGAGCTGCCCTAACTATTGGCTATGATACAATTTCTACCACTATGTGGACCAATGTTAATTTGTTCTTTCAATTTTCTACAAAATAAAAATCTGCATCCATTTTAAATGATACTTTTAAGATGATTATTGTTTAATAATAATAAAATATGGTATCCAATTCAACAAACGAGACCAACAATTCTTGGAAAAAAAAATGTTATGCCACGATTATGATTTGAGGTGATCCTAATTTAAGCTGACTAAATCTGACTGCTCTAACAACCATGAGTTGGATCAAAGCTCTAAACTGAATCAGCAATCCTAAAGCATATTTATCTAAAAGAAAGCCAACGCCGTACATTAGAAAAGGTTACTTTTAAGGTTTATAAATCATAAAACTGCACAAATATTATAACTTCTGAATAGCTAGATACGCGATAGTTCTTGGCTGCTTAAGGTAAATTCCGGAGGAACATCTGACGCGGATATTACCCTCCGACCGGTCGACGAGACCTCATCCTGTTCTATCTCTATCGCGCTTTGAAAAGCAGAGACACTCTAACCATACAAAAAAGGGGGACCAGAGCCAGCAAGCCGGTCCCAAACCGGTCCGGTCTGATAAAAAAAAAAGACATGATGATGCGAGTGTGACCCACCTGAGGGCTTTACAAGAGTTATATAATGGTATATCAGAACATAGCTTTTGATCTAATAAGTAACATGGACCCACATAAAATTTCGAGCCACCACAACATGCTTTAGTTTAGACTTCTAGATGTATTACATGTAGGTAGATCAGGTCATTTTGCTGTACATGATCACACCAAAAAATATCAATCTTTAGGATATATATAATCATTGGAGGATCTAGCTACTCAAACCCAAATACATCTAAACTCGAAATTTCTCAACCAAAACATCATTATTCGGTTGCATAAAAATTGTTTCTTGATGGGATGTTTCCACAAAAGTTTATGCTATAGTTTATACTAGGCTTAGATGAAAAGCTAATCCTCTACAATGCAAGATAATTAGCTTGAGATCCCAGCATCGAAATAGATATTAGTTCCATGAATTGGAAATCAGTTTATTATATTCTATAAGCAAAACCAAATCTACGCTGAACCAATCCGTCCAAACTCTGCCTTGGTTTGATTAGGTTGAACTCTCCGGTTCAAGCCGGCCTGCGCTGCAGATAATATGTTATATTTCCTCGAATCTAAGCAATCGGGCAGGAAAGTCAAAGCAGCGATATATTAGATAAACGACCTTGGCGGGTTCGGGCCGTTCGGCTAAATCAAACGGTGGATAATTTGTGGGACCTTAAAAAGTCGCCGTTTGATGGAAAGTTGTCGTGCAGGAGAGCTGAAAAGCGTCGGCGGAGGGACCCATGGCCGTACTCTTCCGACCAGCTTTGGTTGTCGTCTTGTCGAGGCGTGTTATCCGTAACTCAGGCGCACTCCTGCAAAGCTCACCGCTAAACCTTATCCCCCCCCCCCACAAAAAAAAAGCCTCACCGCTAAACGTTATTTTGCACCAAAAGTCTTAGTGGTACGTGCTCGTTGTCTCCCGCCGCTTTAATCAAAATAATGACAAGAAGAGCAGGTTAATTTTGTTAGAGCGGTACGTGCTTGTGGTCTCCTGGCGCTTTATTCAAAATAATGCCAAGAAGAGCAGGTTGATTTTGTCAGATTATGCTGGTTTGCAGAACTATAATGCTAATCTTAACCGTTGTTACAGTACACCCGGCGTTGTCATAGCACTAGCACCAGGCACATGAAATATATGTAAATAATAATATAAATTATTATCAAATAGATTATATTTTTATTGAAAGAAGTGGGCTTCTACTTATTCAAGTTTAAGGTTAAAAGTTAGACATTGAACTCCGAGATCTGCATTGTTGATTATGACTCAGACTACTAAAATTATATAGAAAAAAATATATTTTGATAGTTACTAACTTATGTATCAAGATAGTTTTCATTTTATTATTATACTAAAATTTATGAAAAAAATATTTTAATTGAGAACACATCTTATTAATCATAATCCCCACATGTTAGCTATCTTCATATTGAAAATTAATAGATTGTATTGATGAGATCATAGTAAAATATGATCTCATATATTTTAATTGTATAATTTCATATTTACTTAATATACAGGTTAAATACCATCAAAATACAAGATTTTTATATTTCGAGATAGAAAATAAAAAAAAAATGTAATTATAGTTATTTCATTTCTATTATTTCTTTCTTATATTACAATAAAGAAAAAATATGGATGTGAACATGGCAATTATAAAAGGTATGTATTTTTACAAGAATACCCTTAAATGATGAAAGAATCTACTCGACTGATGATAGCGATTGTCTCTAATTTTAGATACACAGACCATATTAAGATGGATATGGTTGTGGTCATCTGACTTATATGCACCTATAGATCGTTTTTTTTTCCTCTCTTTTTTTATTGTGTTTTGGGCTCTATAAAAATTTGGATATCTTATCGTCCGTAGATTGCTCTAAATTTGGCTCCTTAGCTGTGTAACATGTGCACGTGCAACCATAGATATAGCAATCTTCAATTTGCACGATCACGTTCCGTTACAGTTTATATCATTGGCCTTATGGTCTCACTTGTCTAAAAAGCAATTAATGCTAAAACAGCAATCAATTGGGCAAGGGGAGTAGCGTAATGATCATCATATTCCAGAAACATACTCTGGTGCACTTTTATTGGCCACATATATTTGATCAATATATTCTACCTTTCCACGAAAAGGGAGCTCAAACGAATACAAGTAGGTTACACTGAGTAAAACACTAAGCTACGTACCTGCAACAGTCAAGTTTTTTTTTTTGAAAAAAAAGTAGAAGGAGAAGGACGAAGCCCAACCCAATCTACCTAAAAAATATTTGCAAGAAGTAAGAAGAAAATAGAAGAATGCAAATTTACAAGCTCAAGAAAGCAGGGGCAAATTGCATCTGAGAGTTACACAAGCGGCTCCAATCCTCATAAAGATGTAAAGCAGCAAGGGAAATAGCTTCTGCTGACCTCCCTTTCTGCACAAAAAAATTGTTCGATGTAAAGCAGCAATGGAAAAGCCAGAATGAACACCACCTTTCTTCTCACAATGAGAGTTTAGCAAACCGGCCAAAAAGAAAGAAAAGAAAGAAAAAAGGAAAAATTTATTTAAAATAATCCAGCTCCAGTTTTTGTTCCATCAACCTTACTAACTGTAAGGAGAATCCCTTGGAAAAAGGAAGTAAGAGATCATTCAGTGGAGAACTCAAAAAGCATATTATGCCTGTACTTCTCACCAGGCTGAACCACAATAGAGGGAAAGTTTGGCAGGTTGATGGCATTTGGGAATCCCTGGGTCTCCAAGCACAATCCTGCATGCTTTTCGTATACAGCACCTGCTTTGCCCACAACACCATCGACGTAGTTTGCAGTGTAGAACTGGACACCAGGTGCATCAGCCCATAAGTTCAGGACCCTTGAACTTGAAGGATCTTTCACTTTAGCCACATGCTTTAAGCCCGATTTCTCTTCTCCACAATCCAGCACATAGTTATGATCATATCCAACAGGAAGTTCATGGATTCTGCTACCTATCTTGTTTTCTGTTGTAAAATCAAAGGGGGTACCACTGACAGGCATGATTTCCCCAGTGGGAATTGAGTTCTCATCGACTGGGGTTACATGAGAAGCCCATATTTGAATCGAATGCCCGAGAACGTTGCCAGAGTTATGACCGGCTAAGTTCCAGTATGTGTGTTGTGCTAAGTTGATAGGAGTAGGCTTGTTCAGCGGCACAGCTTCCATTTCAAGTTTCAATGATGTGCTAGAAGGAAGAGAATAAGTAGCCGTTACAATAACATCTCCAGGGTAACCTAGTTTCAGAAAATTCAAGAATCATTTGCTCATATTATGCAATTTTCTAATAGAAACAGTATTGCCTTTTTCTAGAAAAATTTAAAAAAGAAAGAGTGCTGTTTACCTTCCTCTCCATCTTTGCCATGATATTTGAAGGTCACCGATGGGTTTTTATCATTGTTATACTCTGCAACCTCCCACAGCACTTTGTTAAAGCCTTTATTACCACCTGATAATAATAAACCTCATTAATCACTCACTGCAAATGTTCATTGTACAAGTATTGTTTTTAATAACCATGTTTGGCAGGTCATTAAATAATGAAATGCAATTTATCACAATAGAATGTAGCTGGAAATAAATCATCAAGTCATTCTTGTTATGGCTCTAGTTTCATCATGGGCTTCTAAACTAAGAATGCTTCTATATACAGAAGACGAACAAGATGCCACTAAGATGCTTTTCCTACATCTGTCTGAAGCTCATGCACATAGTCCAAGTATGCTCAAAGAGAATGATCATGCAAAAGCTCAGACATCACAAGCAAGAGCTTATTCTACCATTTTGGTTCATATGTGATTTCCAAACTCACATGTCTATACAAAATAAAGACATATATGGGACCTAATTTACCCAAGGCAGATTTTAAGCAGTAATAGCTATAAGCAACATTGTATTGCACTGTTGGCATACAGTTGAGGCCCATCAATCCATAAGCTTCTCCAAATTTGTACTAGTATAACAAGATTTATTTTGACCCATACAAGTAACACAGTTTCTAACAGTAGTCTTGATAATGTTCGTATTCACACTGTCAGCACCAAAATTTAACACTTGAGTGGTTACTTCTATAACATGGCCACATCTGTTATAATCTGATCAATTTTTTCAATGGTTGCATTTGGAGGATTTACTTTACTTCTTCTTTTGTTTTCCGATACAATAATGTCTCGATCCATTAATAGAGATTTTTCAGCTCATAAAATTTTAAAGAAAAAGAGAAGGAGAGGATGTGAAAAGCATGAACCTGGAAAGTTCTACTCAAAGTAAAATTCCGCATGTTTATGTTTGGGGATTCAGGTTTCCAAAACAAACCCAACCTCCTCATCACAATACCATATAACTTGCTTCCAAAGGCATCTACAACATCATGATTTATACACCCATAACAATGCAACCTACTTTCCATATGGTGTGATTTAAGAATCAATTCGAATTTGAAAACAGATGACACATACCATGTCTAGGATCATACTGACGAAATGAAATTAAGCTGCAAACAGCTGCATTACATAAAGTGCCAAATCTACCTTCCTGATCTCCGAAGAACATGATTATTTCAGTAGCTTAGTCTGCATCGGTTCTATTACTTAGAAAGAACCATTCTAATGAACATAGGTTCCCCTTTCATCAAATAAACTTGTCTTTTCGCTGTGAACCATGAAGAGGCAATTTTGATCATACGGAACAAGGCATCTTTAAATTTGGAGACCCAGGCTGTTATTGCCTAGGAGATAAAGCACACTTGTGTTTGAAGATAGTCATTCTTTGCTTAAGAAAGTGGTGACGTAAAACCTTGTTTTACTGATGTTTCAATCACCACATGATGATATCAAGGAAACACATAACATACCCAAAAACAAGTTCGCGAGCAAGCATTCAAAAGTTACAAAGAAATTGCATTGCTTACCATGGAGACTGTTTGGTCCGTTGTTGATGGCCAGGGAATATTCGACCCCATTAAGAGTAAACTTCCCTTGTTTGATTCTATTTGCAACTCGGCCAACGATGCAGCCAAAGTAAGGTGGATTATCCTTTTGATCATCATAAATTTAAAAAAAAAAAAATGATTAGATCATCACACTACTTCACTGAAGAAATTTAACAAACAAAACACATCCCATCTTCTTCCATCATAACAAGAGAAATGGCATCAGGGCATGCATTTAGACCATAAGGAGAAAAGAAGCACGGCATATGCTAAGAAAAAAATGGAAATTCTTGCATAGAAAACAAGTAAAAAAAAAAAAATGCTTCTTCCCAGTAGATTGCAGGAAAATCGAAGCAAACACCCAACACCCAAATCTTGGATGGGAACTTCAATTATCACCAAAAAGAAAATTCAGGGCATGCATTTAAAGGAAAAGGTGAAATTTTTAGTGATGGGTATTTCAGTTCTATGAAAGAAACCAAAAAAAAAAAAAATCCCCAAGATTACCAGAGAAACCTAACCAAAAACCATCACCGTTCCTATCTCGAAATATCAAATTTATCTAGAGTATATACGTGATACGACTCGAGGGAATCGAACCCAAGCACCACATCAGCGAGATTTCCTGAAACCCAGGAGGAGAAGAAGGAACCGGATTAGAGACCGAAGATGGAATCGAGCGGGATGAAGAATGGAATCAAGTGGGAGAAATCATCACCTTGGGCATCGGGGACGAGGAGAGAAGTGATGGTGGCGCCCAAGTTTGTTAATTTGGCAGTGATTGTGCCATTACTCAGTTCGAAGAGCTCCGGTTTCTTGTCCTCCGCCGCCATTCTTCCTTCCTTCGATCCTCTCCGACGTCGTTAGGCTTCTCTATCTCGAAGAGAATGGGAGCAGATGAAGATCTCTTCGCCGCGTCTTCGATCCGAATCGGAGAAAGGGATTTAGCTGGGCGGCAGAAGCAGTGGGATGAGATCGCGAAAAATCCGATCTTTGATCTGATCCATATTTACGGATCGATCTTCCGTGGATAAAATATTTATCCAAAAAACTATAATTTTTAAATAAATATTTTTTAAATAATATTTAGATAAAAAATAATTTATTTATATTTTTTTATACATGAATAAATTATTTCAAAATCTATTATTTATTTTTTTATATTATTATTTTTTTAATAAATTATTAAAATTTATTCATATTTTTTATAATATTTTTTATATTTTTTTATATTTGATAAAAAATAGATGATTGAGTTATTAAATATTAAATGATAAAAATATTAAAAATAAAAATAAAATATTTTAGATATAAAATTAAATGCCTACTTTACTGGCTCATGGGTAAATCATTTAGCCAATTCTAAGTGGGTAAAACTTTCTTCCATTTTAAGACCCATTTTTTTATGGATAAATTTTATGAAAGAGTTGATCTACTTTTTCATTGACCAACTTTTACTCATATTTTTATATTTTTTAAAATAAAAAATTACTTTTTTATGGGTAGCATTTATCCATAAAATGGAAGAAAATTTTATGCACCTAAGACGTGGCTAAATCATTTTTTCAAGATTCAGTAAAGTAGGTATTTAATTTTATACCTAAAGCATCCCATCTTCATTTTCAATATTCCCATCATTTAATGCTCAATAACTTAACCATCCACTTTTTTAAAATCTAAAAAGTATAAAAAATATTATAAAAAATATGAATAAATCTTAACAACTTACCTAAAAAAGTAGTAATGTAAAAAAATATGAGTAATAGATTTCAGAGCAACTTACCCAAGTATAAAAAAACATAGATAAATTATTTTCTTATCTAAATATTATTTGAAAATATTTACCTAAGAATAGATAGTTTCCCAAGTAAATATTTTACCTGCAAAAGAACGGGCCCTTATGGGTAAATGCTACCCATGGGAAAGTAACTTTTTCATTTTGAAAAATATAAGAACATGGATAAGTTGGTCAATGATAAAGTAGATCAATTTTTTCATGATATTTGCCTATAAAAGAACGAGCCCTTAAGAAAAAATTATCTATAAGTTCGATTGATCTAGGCTTACTTTTAAATTTCGGCACCTAATGTATGAAATAAAATCTTCCTAAACTACGCAAAAAGTTATTTTTAGATGCCTATTGTTTATGATTTCATTCGTGTAATTAGAGATGAAATTCATATAACCAAAAATCGTATAATTAGAAATAAAGAACGTATAATTAAAAATTATAAATATATAACCTGAGATAAAAATCGTGTAACCAAAAATTATAAATACGTAACCAGGTTTGAAAATTTATAACAAAAAATCACAAATGTGTAACTAGAGATGAAAGCTGTGAAACCAAATATCAAAATGGCATGGATCTAAAAATAACTCTCTATATAATTCACGAAGATTTTATTCCATCCATGAGGTCCAGAAATTTCAAAGTAAGTTCAAATCAATCGAGGGACTTATAAATATTTTTTTTTTAAATTTTAGTTGGATAGGAATATAAGTCAACAAATGGATGACCTGTCTACACCCCAATCGGACATGGAACACTGCCTAGTCCGCCTTGGTCATCCATCCGTTCGGCAATGCTAGCAGAGCGAATCCTAGCATTGCTGATTCCCATCCAAGACTTTCTGAGTTTAAAGATTTCTTGTAGCCCCAAAATAACCAAATTTGTATGGGCTTTATTAGGAGAGCCGGTTAGGAGATTGGATGCGATATCAATTTGAAAACTCAAGATACACCCAAGAGTCGGCCTCTTCCTTTGAAAAGTGGCATGAGATCACTTATCTGTGTTGTGAGGATGCCATTGAAACACTCATGTATCATTTTAGAGCCCAAAAATTGTGTAGGTTTAGAGACTCATTGGTGCTACTCTGACATTCACCCCGAGGAAGCACCAGCCCAAAGCTTCCTTCAGGCATAGTGGATGAGTAATGGCTATGATTCCTCCAGACTATGGGGTATCAAAGTGGCTTATATTGCTTATTAGATTTGATTAACTAGGAATAACCAGATGATTGAGGGCACCTCACAACTTGCTATGTTCACCTTAGAGAGAGCCTTATTCTAGAAAGTAGAGATCACCAATTTTTCCTTCGACAGAGTGAGGTTGACACCTTGGGATATTTGCAACTCCTCTTGTGCACATGAAGCACACCGATTGATTTTTATTATCTAAGAGCCCCCCACCCCTGAGCTTCCTCAAGATTAACTTTAATGATAGTGTGACTAGTGGCAATAGTGGCATGGGATTTGTCATTCAGGGCTTGAATATGGGTCTAGTCATAGTGGGCAATAGTTATCTTTTTGATATTTTGATTCTTGAAGATGGCTTGGGCAGGCATCACCTATGTGCTATAGATTTTGGGAGTGGATCAATTGGTTATCAACGGGGACTCATTCTGCTAAAGTGGTAGGATGAATCTAGAGCCAATTGCATGCAATTCAAAGCCATGTCCTTTTGTGTCATATTCAGAGGGTTTTGATGAGATATGCCTCTTTGATGGTCCAATATATCTATCATGAGGTAACTAGTATGGTCGATTGGATCGCATCCTTTATCACTTAGCACTCTAGAGACATATTTTGGTTTGATGCATTGGCTACTCCAATTGCTTTTAAAAATATTTTATTTTCTAATTTTGTTGAATATTAACTAGTATGACTAGTTCGTATTTATATATAAAAAAATATAACTATAAAGAAAAAATTAGAAACAATGCAAATTGCACATGTTATATACATAGAAAACTAAAAAATTTAAGATATCTATATCTATATCTATATCTATTTATCTATCTCTTGGAAGAGAGAGAGAGAATAAAGTAAAGTCCTCTTCAAAAAAATTAGAAAGAAGATTATAAAAATATCCACAACTTTTTAGAGAAAGTATTCTTTTTAAATATTTTAGAAAGCTATGTATATCTAAATATTAAAAAAATATTTTAGAATGCAAAATCTCTTTCAACCAAATTAAGAAAGAAGAATCTGTATTTGTTAAGAAGAGTGTGAGGAGAAAAAATCAAATGTATCAAATTCTCTATTTTTCATAAGATCTAGCTAACTGGGAAGTTCTTTTTCCTTGACATATGAAAAAGATAAAAGATCAATTGAGTATAGTTTAAATGGCAGAACCAAACTCATGAGCAATTTAATCTCAGTATTTATATAACGATTTTGTCCAAATCCGCCATGTTAGGAATGATGTGGATAAAAAATGAGAATTTTAACCACAAATAACACTCTTTTTGGTCAAACAAACATTCGACCATTGAAACATTTTTTTTTTGCAAATTTACTTTTCTAAATTACTTGATTTAGTATGTAAAATCTGCAAATGACGCGAGGTTTATCATGTTTCATCATTACAGAGGAGTTGTGATGACCTGAATTCTATCTATAGAAATTCGCAATATGAGAGTGATATTTATTGAGCCTAAAAGGTTAGATTACCTTGGCATAGTATCTTACGACTTGGCATGGTATTCACCACCAACAACTAAATATTTTGTGACTACATCACCATTCTCACTCGACGAAATCAACGATACACTATCTATAATCGTCTTTTTGGAAATGTTCAGCAACTTGCACACATGATAGGTTTTGATTTGTTAACAAAATTTAGTGAGATTCTTTTCCCATCTAAACTTGCACACTCTATGAATTAGATGGGACTGGAAGTTGCACAATTTCAATAAAAATCTGCCTCTGTTTTGAGAAGTCATTTTTAAAGTCTAATCCAGCAGCTCTATGTGATATTTGGAGTTAAAAAAAAGTCTTTTTTTTTTTTTTTTTTGGGGGTTGGTGAATGGGAGGCAAAGAAGATAGTCAATCTTATAACCTTCTCCTCTCGAGCATGTAAGGTCAAGGAGCAGGAAATAATAAAGATATACACACAACGCAAGGCAATGTCTAAATAAGTTTGTTTAGTTCCAACCTGAGCAAGGTCAGATGCATAGAAAATTTACTGTAAATTATAAAGTATCTAAATGCTGTTAGCGACATCATAAAAGTGATTCTTTAACAATCCTCCAAAAATTTGTTTCCTCTCAATCTCCCATGTGCGGCATGAAGATAATCAACCAGTGGATGGCTTAGCTCGGCTATTAGTCAATTCATTATTTTACTCTCTTGCATCTCTTATTCGGACTCTTACGTTAGCTGATATATATGGGGTGTGATATCATCGTTTATAATTTCTTCTGTTTTCCGTTTTTGGGCACATGCCCCTATGAAGTGCAAACTCATATTTTGACGCCCACGCGGGTCTAGATTAAAAAAAAAAAATGCACAGTATTTTATATATATATATATTTTTAAAAAATTATATATTTATCGATTTATACCGTTCGCTGCGTAGAAAGTATTTTCCTTTGCCCTTTTACCCGCCCGAGTCACTCGTCACTCGTCACCCGTCACCCGTCACCCGTCACCCGTCGTGGGCTCAACCAAACCTTGTTATCTACTCCATTCCATCGGTGCCAACAGCCCTCCCTTTCTAGCATTCCTTTCTTGCCTCTTACCCCCAACCACCTTCAAAACCACCCCCCTTCTCCTCCCACAAAACCCTTCCAACTAAAAACCTCCATCGACCCCTGGCAAGTCCTATCTCTTCGCCTCTCTGATAAAACTTTATACATATCTCCGTCATTCCCCATTTCCCTCCATGCTTCGCAAGAACTCCTCTCCCATTCTTTTTTCCAAATTTCTCGCAAAAATGAATCAAATCCTCCCCACTCACTTTCTTATCTAACACTCTCCCCCTCTCTCTCTACGGTAGAGCCAACAAAGATGGCCCCAACCATCTCAAAACCCTCCCCAAGGCTCTCCAAATCGCCCTCCCAGTCCCAAAGTTCTCCCCGTTCCATCTCCACTCCCAAGTCCTCCTCTTCTTCGCTTTCTTCTCATTTGGCCATGGTGGAGCTCAAGTCCCGGATCCTCTCCGCCCTCTCCAAGCTCTCCGATCGCGATACCCACCAGATCGCCGTCGACGACCTCGAGAAGATCATCCGCACTCTCCCCTCCGACGGCGTTCCCATGCTTCTCAACTCCCTCCTCCACGACCCTTCCCCTCACACCGACACCAATTCCCGGCAAATTAACATTGTCGGCCGCCGCGAGTCCATCCGCCTCCTCGCCCTCCTCTGCTCCTTCCACCCCGACCACGCCTCTGCCCACCTCCCCAAGATCATCGCCCACCTCGTCCGCCGCCTCAAGGACCCCGCCTCCGACTCCTCCGTCCGCGACGCCTGCCGCGATGCCGCCGGCTCCCTCGCTGCCCTCTACCTCCGTCCCTCCACCGCCGCCAACCCTGAGGACACCTCCACCGCTGCCAGCGGCGGCGGGTCTTCCTCCCCGGTTGTTTCGCTGTTTGTGAAGCCCTTGTTCGAGGCGATGGGAGAGCAGAACAAGGCGGTGCAGGCCGGGGCGGCGATGTGCCTCGCTAAAGTGGTGGAGTGTGCTGGGGGTGGTGGGCATGGGGAGGGGCGACGGTCAGCGATGGGTGGAGCGGCTTTTCAGAGGCTGTGCCCCAGGATCTGCAAGCTTTTTGGCGGACAGAGCTTTCTGGCAAAAGGCGCGCTGCTTTCGGTTGTTTCTAGCTTGGCTCAGGTTTGTTCAGTGATTGGATTTAGGTTTTCTGATTACAGAAAATCAATGCAAGTGCTTTTAATAGGCATTTTTTCTGTAGTTGTGTATTAACGTTGAGTTCTTTAGGGGATTTCTGGGTTCCTAGAGGTGGATTGTTGCCATGGAATTCAGGAGAACCCACATTACCTGATTGGGGGAGATGAGATCTCTATTTTTTAAGGGGAAAAAAAAAAGCCTTTCTTCTTATTAGAGCAAATGAGAAATTGAAAGAGATGGGATCTGTAACTCTTTTTTCTTTAAGGAAAAAGTTTTGTCTTCATGCCTACAAAAGCAGATGAGATCTGCAGCTTTCGGGTTGACTATTTCTTGATTTAACCTGTTGTAGATAAGGCGTATAGAAGCCATCAGTGTCTTCCTGATCTTTGTATTGCTCTTACTGATTTCTTTTAGGTGCCCATTCTGTTTCTCTCATTTCTGTTCGTCCGTCCTGTCTGTCTTTGGGCCACGAGGTTTCTGTCTCGAACTTTCTGATAATTTCCTATATGTACTGTTATCATCATATATGATCCTCTCTAACCATCTCTGATGTCAATGCAACTTGGTGAAGTTTAGATGCATGCTGACAAATGTGTTTTGACGCTTTCAAAATTAATTAATTTATACTTTAACATCCACTGAAGTTTTCAAGTGCTGATGGACCAAACATATTAAAAATCAGAAGGTCTTCCCCCTTTAAATTAACATGGAATGTAAATAGTTGTGTGTTTCAAGTCAGCAGCTTCTGCATTAATAGCAGGTCTCAGCTTTGATCCAAAAAAAAATAGAGCAGGCTTCAGCACAAAAAAAGCAAAACTCCTGATCAATAGAGTCACAACTACACCATAGTATGTGCAGTTTGTGTTGAAGATGAAGATCCATCTTTGGATGAACCATGGACAAGAAGCTTAGTTTTATAATTCTGAAGGAAAAGTAGGTATACTTATTTAGTTGAACTGTAGCAAGAGTGGTCACTATGAGAATCTCTTTAAGGTAGGAGCACTTATACCCCAGAACATGCAACAAGTGCTGCAAAGTGTTCGTGAATGCCTTGAGAATAGTGACTGGGCTACCCGCAAGGCAGCAGCTGATACATTGAGTGTGCTGTCATCTTCTCCAAGGCATCTGATTGCTGATGGGGCTGCTCCAACGATAGCCGCTATAGAGGCTTGCCGTTTTGATAAGGTAGCTTTCTGTTTTACAACTTCATTGTTTTGAAGTTCATTAACTATGGGGAAGAGTTTTGTTTAATGAATTAATCAAATGTCAGGGTGCTCAATGAATTAATCAAATGTTGCCTGCTTTTTCAGGTGAAACCTGTTAGAGATAGCATGATGGAGGCATTGCTGTCATGGAAGAAGATTGCAGGAAAGGTAGAAGATGGAACTTCAGAGGACTTAAAAGGTGTGCATCATACACAAAAATGATTATTTATCTTGTTCTTCTTTCTCAGTTGCCTTAATCCTTTTTTCTCCTTGAGACTAGCACTTCTCTAGTTCATTTTGATTTGTACACTTTGCTGCAGATGGTAACAATTGTGAATCAGCTGATACTGAAGAAAAGTCGGATAACAAAAGGTCAAATGCAAGCAATAGAAGATCAGAGTTTGTTAAAGATTCATCTGCTACTTCTTCACCTACTAATGGTGATGCTTTCTTGAAAGAGAAAGGTAGTAACATACCCGAGAAAGCAGCTCTTTTATTGAAGAAAAGAGCACCTACGTTGACCAACAAAGAGTTGAATCCAGACTTTTTCCAAAAGCTTGAAACAAGAAGTTCTGATGACTTGCCTGTAGAAGTGGTGGTACCCCGTAGGTGTCATCAGTCTTCCCACTCACAAGGTGAAGAAGGACCAGAATTGTTTGATAGTGATTCCAGGGGCACACCTCGGGGCGCATCAAATCATGATGGTTTGGCATGCCATGAGTTGAATGACATTCAAGGACGCGCCCATGCTAATTATCAGAATGCAGAGAAAAGACTTGGGATGTACAATAAACTACTAGAGTCAGATGATTCTGCTCGGGATAAGTGGACAGAAAAAAGAGGATTTCGGGTGAGAGACTCAAAGGGAAGGGCCTTTGATATTGATGATAGGGTTGAAGTCAGCCAGAGGGATCCCTCTGCTTGTGTAAATATCTTCAGACCTGATGGTCATGCTGAAGGGTCCTTCATGAATAACAAAGGGAACTGGTTAGCCATTCAGAGGCAATTATCGCAATTGGAGAGGCAACAAGCCAATCTTATGAACATGTTGCAGGTATTGTTTATAAAGGAAGTTGATAGCAGCAATTCTATTATCCAGAATAACATAGTAAAATATTATGTGGAGTGAACTTTTTATATATATTCCTTTTGTTTATACATGATGGATGCCATACACATAAATTCATATTTTAGCATGTGAGGGTGGATTTATCAAGAACATATGTGTGGTGTATTACGTGCTTGCTAGGGATTGGTTTAGTTTCATTATATCACTACTTTATTTGATTGGAATTTATTTTCCCCTTAATTTCTTTTGCTGGCAAGCTTGTTTGGTAGGCCATGAAAAATGGATGTTCTTATTTCCATTTGATTTGTCAAAGTACCATTCATGCCTTCAATGCTGTAATTTTTTGTGAAGCAGGATATTGATGTGAAAAAATTTTGAGTTCAAGCTTGACTTTTTGGGGATCAACCTAATGGATTCCATGTTAGAGCTAGCACAGCCAATCTTAAGTTTTTGATTATTACAAGCATTGAAGGAACAATGTGGTTGAGTTGATGAGAAGCTTACTTTGTGAAAAACTCTGGGAAGGTGGACCAAGAAAATTCTTGGTAACTTGAGGAAAACCGTTCTTCATTGTCAGGTTGGATTTAGTAATTCTATGAAAGGAAGGGTGTCGCAATTCCTTCATTTTGCAGTACTCCTTTGACCAGAGAGCTTAGATCAGATCAGCAACTTGTTAGCTATAGAAATTTAAGGGATCAGCTGAAAATTAAATAATGGTGAATGGCTTAAAACTGATGCATTGTGTTGGAGACAAATCCCATACTTTAAGAAGGGTGAGTGGCAGCGGGATTTTTCAGAAGATTACAGATAGAACATGAAGGGGAATGACATTCATGGGATTGTATTGGTGGAACTAAATCTGCAAGCAATGTTAGGATGTTTGTGAAGTTTTTGAAGTTGGTTTGGGGTGGAAAATAGATGAAGACCAAAAGCACTCAATTGGTAAAACTTCCATTTTTTATTAGATTGAAGGTGGTGTGCAGTTTGATGGGGGTAATGCTTTGGTGCCAGATGGGTTTACATGATTGTTGTTTCACATGTTCAAGCTATATGATTCAAAAAAAAGAAAGAAAAGAAAGTTGACTAATATACTTATTGACTTTCAAATTCATTGAAATTAACATTTCTTATCTTTTCTTCATTTTTGGGACATATTATTTTATTCTATATACATTCTTGGAGTTGGTATTGTATTTTCTGAAGTGATTCTATGATTCTTGTCATCTATTGTTTGAACAATGCGACCTTCATTGAAAGAAATCATTTTTTTTTCCTCCTTGAAACTACTATACACAATTGCTCCACTAAACCACTCAATTCTTAACTGCTGAGCCCACAAACTGTGTATCCTTGTAAATTTCCATTTAAAATATTCTTGTCTTGTACACTGGAAACTAGTGGAACATTGAATACACACTGTATTTTGAGGACTCTTGGAAAAGCATTTCTTCTACATCAAGGTAATGTGCTGATGGTTGAGATACTAACCAGAGAGGATGGCTTTGTGATAGAGTGAAGTTCTTATGGTCATCTAGGCTACACACGTAGGCGAGACCTCTTTGTCACCTCAGAAGTGCCATTTGAGTCTTGTAATAACTTTCCAACTCTTCAGCATCTCTGTGGTGTTTGCTGTGATGCATGCACATTGTAGACTGCCGTGAAACCTGCTATTTAGAGATAATGAAACCTCAAAAGGCATATGCTATGTGTGTTTTGCACATTCTTAAGACACCCTGAGAAGATATTTTACAAATTTGGATGAAACATCCCTGTTTCCTTTTCCTAGACGATATCCAGCAACTTAAATTTGTAGCCATTGACCTATAGCTGTTTGATCCCTGTTTTTAATTTGTTTCTCAGGCTAAATCTGCATGGTGTTCTTGCAGACCTATTTCCATGTATGTTCCCTTGAATGAAAATTAAATTCAGATGAAGCTTTATTACAATAACTTCTCTAATTGGAATTCATACTGTCCACCTACTTGTTTTTATAAAGTGTGGCCTTTGCTACAGGTTATGTGCTGCTGAACATACATTTAGTCATCTTGGACCTTGAACATGGACATTTCTCAATTAGACGAGGCTGAAAATTTAAAATTCAACTAGTGCTTAAAAAACAAAATCTTTATTTTATAAAGCATCAAATAATTATTTGTAGATCTGGGAACAAATTATGCTTCAAACAGCGATCATAATTCATAAGTGATACTGCATTATCTAGCAATTATCTTTCTGTTACTGAATCTGTATTAGCAAATTGCTATTACATATTATATTTTTTTTGCTTTACAAATTTCAGGATTTTATGGGAGGCTCCCATGACAGCTTGATAACTCTAGAAAACAGAGTTCGGGGTCTTGAGAGGGTTGTTGAGGAGATGGCTCGAGATTTGGCAATATCATTGGGAAGGAGAGGTGGTAACATGATGCTAGGTTTTGAGGCATTTCCTGGTAGGTCCTCAAGCAAACATAATGGCCTTCATGACTATTCAAGCTCAAAGTTTGGTGGGGGGGGTGATGGATGGATTCCATTTGCAGAAAGATATCTCTCATCAGGTAGCATAATTTCTGGATTTAGGGGAAGAGACCCCCCTTGGAGATCAGATTCTGAACAATGGGATACTTGTGGATATACAACTCTAAGAAATGGAGTCATGAACTCTAGGAGAGGTACTGGCGCTGTTGCCGTTGATGGTAGGGTACCTAGAACTGAACAGGATAGTGATCAAGTTGCCAACAGGCGAGCTTGGGATAAGGGGCAAGGGCCACTTAGGCTTGGTGAGGGTCCTTCTGCAAGAAGTGTTTGGCAAGCCTCAAAGGATGAGGCTACTTTGGAAGCTATCCGGGTTGCTGGCGAGGATAATGGGACCTCGCGAGTTGCAAAACGAACAACTATTCTAGAGCTAGATGCTGAAGCTTTGACAGATGATAACCTGGGACAAGAAAGAGGTCCACTTTGGGCTTCCTGGACCCGAGCTATGGATTCTATTCACATTGGTGATATGGATTCAGCATATGCTGAGGTTCTTTGTACAGGTGATGATCTTTTACTTGTAAAGTTGATGTATAAATCTGGTCCAGTTGTTGATCAACTTTCCAGTGAGATAGCAAGTGAAGTCTTGCGCATGGTTGGACAATTTCTCATGGAACAAAGCTTGTTTGATATAGCTCTGATGTGGCTTCAACAGGTATGCCTCACTTTGTAATTCTATCTAGAACTGATTGATTTATATGATTATCATTTAGTGATAGTAGTGACTTAAATCCCATGGGACCGGGCAATCCTTGTTTTCTTCATGGAATGGGTTGTGCCGCTATCCCACTCTGTCCCAGTGCTTGGGCTGGGGGCTATCCTGAGATGTGCCAACAGGATGCTTGGATGATGATGATGGAAGGGCTCCGTCCTGACACTTGGGACGGTGCTCCGTCTCGACATCCTACTGAGACTTGAATCTGTGTATGATAATTTGTCTAAGATACGTTACATTTATATTTAGTGCAAGTATACATGGCTGCATGTTGCATGATGCATCAGGGAATTTTGTTTTTATAGTGGTTTTGTCTACATTCTGTTTATCTAGATCAGAACAAATATTATGTGAAGTTTGTGATGCTGCTCTGTGACAGAGTATCTACATAGAAGAACCAATTATACATGCATAGGAACTCTGCTCACACTTTTGATGTGCAAATTTGCATGGATATATATATATATATATATATATATATATATATATATATATATATATATATATATATATATATATATATATATATATATATATATATATATATGACCATGCAGGAAAGGACAATGTATTGGAATATTATTTTAGTAGCACTGTCACTCCTTTACCAACTGTATGTTTTAATTTGAGAAATAGCACTATTTAGTGCACAGCAAAGGTGTCATGTTCACATAGAGGACCACGATGCAGCAGAAGAGATGTGGAAGGCATGTAACTCCTAATCTACCTGTTTGATAATTCATTTATCTGTTTCAATCGAATGGGTTGGATCCATACTAGATTGACCCAGGCTTTCCAGGATTTATACTGGCATCTAAACTTTACAGCTGTTCAAGGATCAAATCTGCAGATTTGGCTGAGAATCAGTTGTCAGAATCATGATTTAATTTTTTTGGTAAAAGTCGTGATTTAATTTCAATAGTTAAGATTTTTTAGGTGTTTGGTTATTGAAAAGGGAAGTTTCGTGAAAGTGGGGTGGGGGTGGGAAGCCGAGAGGAAAACATGAATGTTGAAAATTCTACTCAAAGTCGAATTTTCCACAGGATATTAATGTCATTTCATTGGACAATCAAGCACTAGATATTATAAAGTCACAACTTAAAATTTCAAAATATATGTAAAATCATAAAGAACCATGATTTTGAAATACATCCAAATGCTCCCTCGTCTTAGGAACTCGTTCTTCACTAGTTTATCAAAAAAGTTTTTTCAGTCACATCTGTCTGGAATCTTCTGCACAGACCATCCATATCATCTTGAATATACGGGCCATCGTAGTGTTGTGCACCGTTTCATCTTGCACATGATTTTCAGAACAAATAAATTTGTGTTGCGCAGAGGTCTCTATGTTCATGCCTTTTAATGTAATTGTGTTTACCGTTTTTTTTTTTTTTTTTTTTTTTTGGCAGTTGACTGATCTGGTCATAGAAAATGGAGCTGACGTGCTCAGCATCCCCATTGAAGGGAAGAGAGAGATCTTGTTGAACCTTCACCAAACTTCTGCAATCGAACCATCGGAGGATTGGGAAGGGCCTACACCTGACCAGATAATGATGCAGTTAGCGTCCTCTTGGGGAATCAATTTACAACAGCTTATCAAGTAGAATCCTGGGTGATCTCTCATGGGTTGTGTGTACTTTGTTTTCGTATAATTTTTTGATTGGCTTGGTTCTTAAGAAGCATACAACATTATATGTAAATAAATATAGAGGGAAGATGGAGCATGCACTACTCATTAGCCACCAATATTGCTTTGGTGTTTTTTATTTGTTTATTTACCAGATTTTCTTTCCCACCATCAAAAACAGCCATCACAATGCATGCGTCCGTTCCATAGAATGCTTCAACCTGGTGAGCACATTGAACAAAGTTGATTGTGAGGGTTGCCTAGGCAAGCCATTTTTAGGCGGCGATCGCTTCCTTTGCTGCTCCTTCCAATCTATATAACATTTCGGAATATTGTGGAGGCAACTTGCAACACCTCCCTGAGATTGGGCTGTAAAGGATGTCGGCCCCTGCTGCCTGTCGGTGGCACCAGCAAGCACCGCATGACGGTCAGCGTTTGGTAATACAAGCGCGTTGTCCAGAACCGGAGGGTTCCTCTGGAACCACCGTCATTGTCTTTATTGACGTCGAGGGCGACCTCGATGGCACCCGATTCATTCGCAAGCGACAAAAAGTAAAAAAAAAAACACTCATATTGCCACATCATCCAAAAAAAATCCATGCAATCCAATTCGATAAACATTGATAATTAATTGAAAGATTAGAATGAGGTTGAATTGCATTATGATTTATAAAAAACTCAGTAATTACTATCAAATTTGATTTCTATATATTTTTTTAATTTATATAAAATCAAATCCAATATAATATTTCAATACTTAGATTATTTAAAAATTAAAAAATAATAATGATGATGTTATATATTGATTTATAGATATTATGGAATTATTATATCTTAATTTTTATATAAATTAAATGATGTATTGATTTATAATGCTTAAAATCAATATTGAAATCCAAACCGATATAACTTATCGAATCAATTTCGATTTTAAATAAATGATTGATAGTGAAATTAAATTTTTTTCAACCCGATCCATGGTCAACCCTACCGTCCAGTCCAATGTTTGTTATAGCAACCTTCACACAAATCCAAGCAAATCCACATTTCCTCCGACGTTCGGTGAAAACATCAAGGCAAAAGAGGTTTTACCGTAGGAGAAACTGTCTTCGTTGCCCTTAACATCCCAATATTCCGGGCGGTAGCTTCAAGTAAATTTTCCCAGGGCAAGCACTTGCCCTGCAACCATCCCATGGCGCCCTCGGAAGAACTTTCTTCCTTCTCAAATCAGGAAAAGGATGTAACCAAGAGGCAAGATTGAAAATCCCTTTAGAGCTCCCATCTCTGCCTATTGGTGATAGAAAGTCGCTTGGAAAGGCATTTCCCAGAAATTTCCGTCTTCATCTACCTGCATCCGTCACTCGCTGAGACTCCCAACAGAACCTCCACCGCCCACGAACCGCTCTTGCCCATGCTTCGGATCCTCTTGCATTTTAAAGCATCTGCATAACTTCATTCACTATAAAAGGAACGACGTGCCACCCAAAGCCTCAGAATAGGAGGCACCGCTTATCATATCCACATGATGGTAACACCTCCCAAGAGCATATACTTAACAGGCACAATCTGCAAGCACATTATAAGCCAGCCAATTAAATCAGTTATGAACCAATTCCTGACCTGTTTCAGTCTTCCTGCAATCTTTCATCCAACGTACTGTCACCTTTAATCATGAATGTGCCCAAAAATGTAAAACTCCAAAGGTTCCATACCACCATAAAGAAAAACAGTCTACTACAGAATGGCCACAGCAGCAGGTATTTCATCTTTGCATCAATATCATGCTATTACCTTTTTAAGATCCTGGTCATTAATGATTAACGGGTTCCATCTGCTAATACACAATACAACAAGAGAAAAAAATGCAGGAACGTGCTCTCACACAACGTTAGCATGGCAAACGGATGGAATGCCATGTTGACCTCAGTGCATCTGAAAGCACCAACACTCCACATTTCCTCTGCTTGGGGTAGTAAAAAGAAACCATAGCACAAGTTTCTCTTGTAGAAGTAATTATTTACCCATGCTGATGACTTGGTTTCGACTACACCCTCTGAACATTGCTCTTCGAAGGAATTGGAGGGGAAAAATGAACCACCGCAATCTGTTTGGTTACTAATCTTTTGTGCAGTGAGCATCTGTACCATGCCGGTTACAGTTATGATAACCCACACTGCCAAGGAACTTCCTAATCTCCTCTGAACTGCTGTTGCTCGCCTTCAGCAACCGTTCATCTTCCTCGTATATGAGGTATGGGGCATGCCCTTTTTTTCTAGATAGCAGTTTTGAGGCACCTCTCAGGACATGGTACTCCCAACCTTGGACATCAATTTTGATCAGAAACACATGTTCCATATCTGGAATGACTTCATCCAAGGGGACTGTTGGCACCTCTACAGCAACCTCTTCATTAGACTTGAATGCTAGTTTTGCCCCAGTTGCAGAGATGGCACTGTTGTCCAGGCGGCCAACCAACTGATTCATATAGCAAGCAAGAAAATTATTTGGCTCAGCATGCATAAAAATCTGATAAATGTGAAATAACTAAGGCTGTTCTCAATTAAATCACTCCACAATCATAAACCATAAAAGAAGTCATCATCTTGCTGGTCCTAATTATAAAAACAGAAACATAATATTTGATGTAGAAACCAAAGCAGCTATCTGAATTAACCAAATAAGTGAGCCAATCGTGTGAACAATGAATTTTTGAATAGGAAATTTGAAGTGCCAAGAGAACTGTTGGAGATGATCACAAGGCCAGAAAATGACAAGCTGTGATGTTACCATGAAGGTTTCCTAAAAGGGAAACCTGTTATTCCATGATTTTTCAAGCACAAATTTCAGTCCACATACAAGCACCTCTTGCATCATGAGAGTACAAAAACAGCATCACAACTAATGACAACTCTATCTCATCTAAAATAGAAACTTCAAAGTCCAAACAAATTTTCTTTCACCGGTCCAAGTCAGCAAGTCTCACATTTACAAGAGTCATCTGCCATGAGGTCTCTTTGATGTACAAATATCTCCCCATGGTTTGAATAAGTTTAGTAGCCCATGCCAAGCATGTCATCTCCATCACAATACTAATGCCAGGTAGCCAATATATGAAGCTGTTACCATACCTACACCAACAGCCTTGCCTAAGCCATCGAGGCCATGGCATTCCAAACAGCAGTTCCAAAGGGAAGTGGCTTCCATGGCAGATCTCGGAGAGATTTTTGTTGAAGATATGTGTATCATTTCACCCATCAATTAGCTTGCTCTAACAGTAATATTTATATCAATCTTCTCAATTGTAAGATCAACCTACAACCCACCCCAGCTCTGACATCAGTTGTAGTTCACTGCCTGTGCCTCTCTGCAACTATATGGCTTGCCCGTCTGACTTCCTACTGGTCAATCAGAAACAATACACATATGCACGCAATGAGGATCATTTCTCTCATCCAATATCTTGTTTTGAGTATAACCAAGTTCCCTAACCTGCTTGTTTGACATTAACCACCTAATCTGTATCCAGATTATGTTAGGGGCTACTTTTGAACCTCTTTAAGCTGTTAAAAGCTGTGATCAATTTGATTCCAAACAATGAAATACATTAAGAAAGGCTTTTCTTTGAGTCTAAGAAATCATGGCTTTGTAACTAGGGAAATTCATCATCATTCAAGGCATTAACCATCAAATATGAAGTTGTATCTAGATCATAATGGAATCCATGCATATACCAGTATATTATTACTTGATAGGCTTTGTACTGTTTATCCTTTTCCAATTCTCTTTTTTGCCTTCTCCATAAATCATTGGGGCCGGTTAACATGTCATAGACCTCCATCAGCATATTCAGTCTTCTCGCACCTCATTATTAACTATTGCCATTTAATTTACCTAGGTTTATAGAAATTAAGGATACATGTCCCATGGAAAATAAGTTATCACTTCTTGATTCTAAAGGCTAAACTAAGCGAGATAAGCAAACAAGATACTTACATCTCCAAACTTCATATAACTTAAAAACAGAAGTTTGTCACATTTTCCTACAATTTTATCCCAAATTAGAAACATGCTTGAAGTCATTTGAGTGTTCAAGCAAGTCCAGTCCAGTCGTCTTTCCCCATCAGTGCACAGTGTTGTAAAATATGTTCTTTAACCCCATTTCACTATCTAAGTAATTCTCAGTCTCAATTGCACATCCCTAAATTACACATGTAATTTCCTTTTCTATACACCAAAATCCCTTCCTAAACGAATAAAAGAAATGGACACTCTGAATACTTCTTAACATGGCCAGCGTAAGTCATAGAATTCTAAGTATATTCTGTATACAGATTATACAAAAAATGGATCAAACATTCACAACGAAAGTAATCAATACCCACATGATGTGGCTTACATTTTCGGCGTCCGCTAACATGACTGGAAAAACTAACTTCTGAATCTAAAAGTGTTCCAACTAAAACCTAAGGTTTCTATAGCTTGTTATCTTAAGAAAAATCCTCACCCAAGTGATCACTTTAAGAAGCATTAAGGTCATATGGATGGAAATTATAATTTGTGAAGAAAAATTCTATTGCATATTATGTGCAACTAGTTTGACTAAAAAGACATTTCAAAAGTTTTTGCAAGTCCTTAGAGGTGACAAAAGAAGAGCTGGTCTTATTTCTAAAGTGGAGCACATGTAATATGCCTAAGAAAAAGAGAGAACCGCGATTCCTCTTCGCACTGTGATTACCAACTTAGTGAGACAATAGATGTAATTTTGGAAAAAAAAAAAGAAAGAAAGAATGGAATACAGTTTGGATGTTTCTATATTTGTTAAAAAACGTGTTGGCCTCACTTGTAGCACCCACTGTCGCCTAGTATTGGTTATTCGATCTATATACCGTTATATCTTCCATGTTTAAATTAAACATCTTAGTAGCATATACCGAAATGGAAAGCATAACCTAAACATCTCATTAGGATATATAGAAATGGAAAGCACTATGCATGTTGATAACAAGAAACTAATGAACATCAAAGAACATCATTTTTCAGTCCTAATGCAGCAAATTTACTTCCACTATTATCTAAAAACCCATCATTCTTCATATCGGACCAAAACATTATAAAGATCTATTTTTTTCCTTTTACAAGAAAAAACATCAAGAAAGAACAATACCTTATGGAAAGTAATGTTCCCAATTCGATCCGAAGCAGCCGCTGCAAATACAGTAACCTTGTTTGCCGCCCTATTCAGGAAAACGCCATCACAAATCCTCTGAAGATTCTCAAACACCGGCTCGAACGCCACCACCCTGAACCCCATCGCCGCCGCTGCGAAGGTTGCCATCCCCACATTGGCCCCCACATCCACCACCAACCCATCCCTGGTCTTCCCCTCAAGAAACTCCTGGATCGTAACCGAGATGTCGGGCTTCCGGAAAGGCTTCCCCTTGAGCATCCGCATAATATTCTTGTGCGGCTTCTCCGGGAGCGCGCCGAGGTCGGCGAGGGAGTAGAGGAAGGGGTGGCGGACGCCCTCCACGACGCTGGCGAAAACTGGCGACGCCTGCGGGCAGGAGACGCAATCGAAGGGCCGGATCCCCGACCCTAGAGTTAGGGTTAGGGTTTCCCGGGCCAGGATTGAGCTAGGGTTGGAAGAAGGGTACAAGAAGAAGAAAACAACGACGAATGATATCGGGAGAAGAACAAAAATTAGGGTTTTGGGAGAGAGGGCGGACAAGGGCTTCTCCCTCTTCCAAGCATTCGCCATTTTATTTACCGAAAATAGAAAGGAAAAGTTCTCCTCACAGTGAGCTCAGAACTAAGCCGAGTAGAGAGGAGAGGGTAGGGAGATCCGGTGTGAATCTCACACAGGAGATACGGTGTATACGCATGGAGAGCCCTTGAATGAAGGGCATTTTGGGAATCGAGATTGGATACCCAGAATGACCCGGGAATCCACGAAAATAACGGAATTACCCCTCAAAGTGTGAATCTTCCAGACGGAGGTATACCGTATATAGGACCGTGCGGCTCAGGGAGGCCAAAATGACGGAATTGCCCCCCCAGGTCAACAAGGACTCCAACGGTCGAATGCCATGAGGGGGAAGGCTTTTTAGCGCGCGACGTGGAGTCAGTCCCAAGGAAACAGTTCCAAGAAACACTCCCACCACAGAAGAAGAGAGAAAGAAGTGGGGGAAGAGAGAGAGAAAAGGATTGCCCATTTGTTTGATAGATAGAAGGAATCTAAGAGAGTGGGAGAGGGAGAGAAAAGGGAGGAAATGGCACAGGAGAATAAGGAAGGAGAGGTTAATGGATCGACCAAAGGGGCAGAGGCGAACGAGACTATGGGGTTTAAGTTCAATGTTCATGCACCGGAGTTTGTACCGAGATCATACAGCCAAGCGTCGCCGATCTCCGGGTACTTCTATCCTTACCTTCAATTTTTTGGGAATGGTGAAGGTGGGCTGGGACCGGATTGGATTTACTTTGCAGAGCAAGAGCCATCGCATTTTGTGCCTGAAGTGCATTCAAAGATCTCGGGTCACTCCAAAAATAACAATGATGTGATTCAGAAGATTGTAAAACAGGTATTTGTGCTATTTATATTTTTTAATTGATGGTTTACTATCTATATATTATCTTCTATTTTTCTATCAACCGTGATCATATATGGAAGATCATGAACCACAACTTCCTCTAGTGAAAACATAAGAAAAGACCATTTCAATTCACTAATTTGATCATGATCTTCCATATATGACAACAGTTGATAGAAAAATAGAAGATAATATATATTATATATTTTTTTCTCGAAGGGAAAAAAACTATATGCATTTGCAGATGTGAAAACGTGCATCATGATCTTTTTTTTTTTTTTCCATTTTCTTTGGAATTTAAGATAAATGCTTATGTACTGCTTACCAATCAATGAGGTGTGGGCGTTATAGCATTGACTTTTGATTTTATTATTCCATGTTCATGATGAACATGTCCATCATCCGAAAAGAGTTCTTCTATGTGGTAATGAGAATTAGATGACAGTATGACAAGGTTTCTGCCACCCCCCTCCAGGCCCGAACGACAAAAAAGAAGAAAGGTTCCATTTTCTATGGTTTCTGTTAATAAGTGTAGTCCATACTTCACAAGAAAGGCTGCAGTCTGTCAAGCATCTTCAAGGTCTTCATGCAATAGAAAAGCTCCTTACTACCTTTTGTGTTAGAGACTTGAGATTCAATTTTTCCGCTAGCATATTTTGTACATGATATAAATTTAAGCAACAGAGTATTGCCTAATTATTGTATTTCTTTCCTGTGGCTTGCTAGAAAACTTCAGATCACTTTTTGTTGCCCCTCCGAAGTGCCTTTGACCTCTTTTACTATCTTAATATTTTTCAAAGTTTTGTCTAGCTCTGGATAATTTTTGATATCTTTTTGACTCAGCTTTAGATGGTATACCTTCATCATGAAGGATATTAATTGCCATTCATCACAAATCTTAGCTATTGCATTGTACCAACTGAATATCAAACCGTATGAAATAATTTGAACTTTTCTTTCTAATGTCTTTTCCAAATGTGTCCTGCATCAAAAGTAGTGTAACGTCTCTTTTTCTGTTTATGGTTGTGTGCCTGGCTGCTGCAGTGCCTATAAAGTACTCTATTTCACATCTTTGTTACAATGTTTCATCTTGTTTAATTTATAATTAATGTGATCATTCTGGTTTCACATTTGATGATATCTAATATCCATCATGTATTCCAGGTCGAATATCAGTTCAGTGATACAAATTTGGTTGCAAGTGATTTTCTAATAAAGATTATGAACAAAGATCCTGAAGGTTATGGTGAGGGAATTATGCTATAAATTTTGGAACATTTTGCTGCATTTAATTCTTTTGGAATTTCTTAAAGGAAAACATGCTCATGAATTTGTAAACCATCATATGCACACCAGCACATCATCATCTTCATTCTGGATAATAATTATAGTTAATTATAATTATAATTATATTATACAGCCCATATCGATGAGTACCAGTGCATAATAAAATATTCTTGTTTGTTTGCTGGTGGAATCAAAACAAGCCTATCTATTTGTTGCAATTGTTACAGTTCCAATGTCTGTCATTGCATCTTGGAAGAAAATAAAATCTCTTGGTGCAAACAATCAAATGCTTATTAAGGCACTTCGTACCTCAACAAAGCTCGTAAGTTCTGACTCTATCTAAGTTTTTATTTGTTTTGCACTAGGAGTCACATCTTCAGCTTTAATACCATTTCATTATCTGGTTTAATCTTCTGTTGCAGGTCGTGAGTGAGGATGGCAAAAAGGTCAGGCGCAGGCAGCCTTTCACAGAACGAGACAAAGAGGAACTGCAGGTGAGTCCCATAGGAATTGGACATGCAGCAATTTGGGTTTCAAAAGATCATAATTATGTCATTTATTCAATTTTCTACTGGCCCTTGCAGTCTCGTACTGTTATAGTTGAAAACCTGCCTGAGGATTACTCGCGGCAAAATCTTGAAAAGATATTCAGTGTCGCCGGGAGGTCGATCGGCTATGCCAACATCATTTTAATTCTCTATATAGGAAAAGAAAATTACAATATAGTTACACTGCCTTGTGTTTATTGAACAGTGTCAAGAATATCCGAATATGTCATCCACAGGAACCCAATTCCGCTAGATCTTCAAAAACTGATGTGCTAATAAGTAACAAGGTATGCTTTTTTTTGTGAATTCAGCATATTTTTTTTATACACAGAATTTTAGGACATACCTAATCTTGGAAGTGGATAGAGAATAGAAAGTATTATATGATTTTATGAGTTTATTTTCTTTTCATATACCGTCTGGTGTCTGCTATATTTGGAGATCCATTCCATTCCTTTGCTCTCTGAATTGTATGAATTATTTTCTTGAAGTTGCATGCTTTGGTGGAATACGAGACTGTGGAACAAGCTGAGAAGGCTGTAAGTTATTTGAACAACACAAGGCACATACTTTTTTATTTATCACCATGCTTTTAAGTTTGGGTTTCCTCCAGACACTAGTGTTTAGAAAAGCTGGTTGTCACCGGGCAGGTGGAGAAGCTGAATGATGAAAGGAACTGGCGAAAAGGTCTTCGTGTTCGAACAATGCTTAGACGCTCGGTGAGTATATAATCCACAGTCTTTCTCACAACATTTGACTTGCAAATATCCTTTGCGGAACAACTGAGCTATCGGATTGCAATGGAAATCAAGTTCTCCACATGAACCCTTTATACATTACTTGGTTGTCTAATAGTGTGTTTACATCTATACTACAATACTTTTAAGAATTTCCTTTGATTTCTATGTCCAGCCAAGGTCAGTGATTCGAACCAGGAGATCAGACTACGATCATTTTGATATAGTTTCTGAGGATGAGCAGTCACCTCCCTCTCAAACAGTAGGTTCACTACACATAGAACAAATACTTGAACACAATGTAAGTGAATGTTTCATCATTATCTCATTTTCAGCACCCCCACATAAAAGGAGCGCCTCAACTCTATATCTGATTGATATCTTGGTAGATTGAAGATAACCAGAACACCACAAAGAAGGGGTGGGGAAGGGGCAGAGCAAAATTACATGGGATGGTCCAGAATCACAATGGTCGCGGCCTCCTGTCCCAAACTCCACAACCAGGGTACCTTGGCCAGTCTGAAGCCTTGAGCAAGCAGATGCTGCAGGGGCCCAGGATGCCGGATGGAACACGGGGATTCACCATGGGCCGTGGGAAACCACTCACCCCTGTCTTAGGAGCTTCACCACTGACTCCCACAGGCTCCGGTCCTGTTGAGCTTTGAGTTTCCCATAGAGTGTTCTGTTAGATTGTCACAAGAATTCAACCTTCTTGTGAAGGCTCAGTAGTGCCATCATAAGCTAATCATTAGTTGACATGATGTTCATTCGTTTCTTTTGCAACTATGGCTTGTTCATTTTAATTGTTCATTCTTTTCTGTAACTATGGATTGCATAAAGTTAAGCTTCTGGTTGGATATAAACAGATTTGCTTTTGTGAAAGTAATCGCACTGAAGTTAGCTTCTTAGACCTCTGATGAGTTTGGGATATTGGTTGTTTTATATTCTCCATGATTTATAATGCAAACTTTTCTAATATCTCAAGCATCGGTTCATAATGGCAGTGAATTATTTCAGAACCAAGTAATTTTGTTCCTTTAGAATCAAGTTTGGTAAAAAAAGATTAAAATAAGAAATAACTTCGTTCCTTTAGTTCCTGTAGGAAATAAGTTTGTTGCATGTGGCATTTGATCTTTCATTTCATTCTCTTCCAGAACTAGAATTGTCAAGGACTCTTAGTTCTCTTGAACATATATGCACTAGAGATGGTGACGATAATTCCGATTAATCATATTATGCTTCTCTATAACAATTAAAATATATTATGAACTATAAACAACACAATCTGCAACCTGCCTTCTGGTAATTATTCGACATTATTCCAAAGTTGTAGCATGGATGACAGAATTATTTCCTGATCCCTAATTCGACATTCAATGATTAAACAAAAATGCCCAACGTACAACTTTGTTTTAAAGACCTGCGGCGCGTTTGCATTATTTTAATAAGACCGTTTTCTTTTTGAGGTCCTTAAATCAACTTAAAATTTTTTACAAGCCCTTCCATACAACCGCCTATAGTTGCAGACTTTGCCATGCATAGAAAGCAGAATTATCTTTTACTTCGCATAATCTTAGTAACTTCCCCTGCAACATTTTCTGCTTCAACTAGAATGACTGTTTCGTGAACGTAGCCGGAGTAGTGGAGGAAGTTGACCACTTTTTTTTCATGTGGATAATGAAAAGGTAGCACTAAACACGATTTGCATAAAGATATCAGGACTATTATACGACAACCAAAACATTAGAAAGAGAAAAGTCTTAGAATCAAATTAGCAGCCATTTATTCAACAATATCTCCATTACTTTCTTCTTTTTTTTTTAGGAAGTGTTGCTCCTGATCTCCGCACCTAAGGTCGGCCATCGAGGAACTTGCAGCCGAGGAAGAGCTGCCGCTGGAACTTCGCCTGATTACCTACAAAGAAGTCCTCATCGAGGAGTTTTTCGGTGAAGATCCTCCTATGCTCAAGTTAGGAGACTGAAGAACAATGAAAGGAGAAAGCATCCAATTGAGTGCATATCTAAAGAGTCTTGGAGCTCTTTTATTTATAAGAGAGGAATTAGCGTCATTTTTATTTCGGACTCTAACGATCTTTCAAATTTATCGCTTCAGATTGATTCGAAAGATGTTTTGTCTTTTCTGAAAGACGGGATCATGAGGAACTTCTTTTTTATTCGGATTTTTCAATTTGAAGAGAATACAGATTTCGCAAAGACGACAATAGCTCGGTAATATCTAACCTGTAATAGATCATCGTCGATCAATCTGAAGAAGATTGCGCTTAGAGGTTGCTCGGCTCTACATTAGTCAGTCGAAAATTGGTCGATCAGGTATTGGTCAGCCCGATCAAACAAGGTAGATCGATTGTAAATAGCTTCTTTCCGATAACATGGAGAAGCTCTTCTTTTGGAATAGCTTGACTGCGAACGATGATCGGTGATCCGCTAATGAATAGCTGACCCATTGCAGGAAGGGATCAATTGGAAGGAGATGGGCGATAATCACATTCTTCTTTTATCTTAGGTCGGAACTGGACGATGAATATTAGGTCGAGGATGAGCTATAGCTAGTCCATAACAGAAAGATATCTCCATTTCTTTCGGACTCATTTGGTTCACGGGAAGTAGAGGAGGAAAGAGACAGTTCCTATAAAGTAGAGAGATCCTCTTATTTGGTTGGAGTTTTAAGAAAAAGAGAAGAAAAAAAGCTTTTTCTATAGAAAGTTACTTTTCATATTTTTTGAAAAATGAAAATTCATGGAGGAGATGGGTCTTAGCACTTTTCATGAAATGAAAAGTGATGGTATTTTTTTCTTTTTCAAAATATCTTTTTACAATCTATAGTTAAAATTTTGCAAAATATCATAAATGATTAGGATGAAATACTGAATAATAGCATAATATAATATTAACATTATCCTAATATTTATATAAATATAATATTAATATTAATATTATAATATTTATTATATTTTAATATTCATATTAATGTGATATTTTTATTAATATTAATATAGTATTTATATTAATATATCAATATTTATATTATTATAATATTATATTTATTAAGATATTAATAAATTTATTATATTAAAATATTAATATTATATTAATTAATTTATATTATATTATATATATTAAAATGGATGCATCAGTCTCCATCCACCACATACCTATTTTTTTCCTACGACACCATCCGCCACGTGTAAGCATTAAAAAAAAAAAAGAAAGAAAACAACCAAATGTGGGAAAGGAATCTTTTTTGATGATAATGGAGGCTAAGAAATAGCCACTAGTCCTTTATTGAAAAGAGAGTAAATGAGAAGGTTTACAGGTTATGAAAAATTATATAAATAAAGTATTCATGAAAAAAAATATAAGTTTTGAAAAAATTATAGAAGTTAAATATTGGTGCGTTTGATCGCTATCTAAATCTTTTCAAAGCCAGCAACTTCCTTTGATTTAGATAGAATAGAGCGGCCGTTGAAGTGATTTAGAGCATTAGACGCCACGAAAGCAGGAGAAGAGGCTTTGTGAAAGAAGAGTCTTACATTGCACTCTCTCCAACGTGGGAAAGGAATCGAAAATGAGAACAGTTCTTCTGCTCTGCCTCCAAGTGTTGACACCTTGGTCCTCCATTCCCCTGCCCAAACCGCTGGTGCACTGCCGGAGCTACCGATGGGGTCTCTCTTTCCTCTGCCCGCTGGGACCCCCGCCTAGGCCGCTCCACCTTGGCCGCCTGGGAGCCCGGTGTCGCTCCGCCATGGTTTTCGTTCGAGCATCGAAACCGATATCAGGTGCATAGATGTTGCCCTCTCTCCTTCTCTATGTAATCTCTTCAATCCCCTCTTTCGTGTTCCAAGAAATTTCTAGGGTTCTTCTTTTCCTTTTTCCCAATCTCCTCTATTCTGGAAAAACATCCTTTTGCTACTGCTATTGCTCGGCTTCGGCACCTTGGTTCAGTCCAAGACTCCTTGTGATATCACCGGCCAACCTGATGTTTTATACAAGATGGTTTAAATCCAGCGGGATGAGCGAAGAGGAGGTCCTTGAAGCAGTTCGCTGGATCTATGTTCCTGGCGGCAACCCAACTTGCTTCCATGCCCCAAGTGACTCTATAATCCCCTTGATCCAAGGACAAAGAGCATATAGACCTTATCACAACCGGGGACAGGGGAAGTAGACTTTACCGCAGGTTTCTTTGAGAGTTTTTAGTTGCTTCTTGGAGGCTGGCTTCTTTTGGATTTCTTCCTGTGTTCTTTTATGATCCACATAGTTGTTAGTTTGGTAGGTGTGGTTATTTTGCTTTCGGTTAATAGATCTACGAAGAGAGTTAAACGCTTTCTTCGCTGTGTATTTGATTTCCTCTTAGTTATGGAAGTGTAGTGTTATCGAATTCTTATTGGAATAATGGTTCACTGGTTGTTTGCTCCCAAGTTGCTCGATGGCTAATGTTCTTGTATTTTTATATTGCCCAGTTATATTTTCTCTGACTGCATGCAAGATTATATAAACGAACAAACAAAAAAAAGAAAGAAAGGTGCAACAAAATCTATACGCTTTGCTAGATAACAAAAGAAATGGCCGTCATATCAGGCCTTGCATCTAAACGGCTCCAGATTGAACCTAAGTTGGATATATTTTTCTTTCTTTTTCTTTTTTTGGTGAAAATTATTATGTGATGAAAGCGTTCCAAATCCGCACAAAAACCACTTTTTTTTTTTTTTTTTTTTTTGAAAAAAAAATCCGTAAAAGATATGGAGCAAATAAGGCATATATGCAGAGCCTTCATCACAAACAACCAGCATACTCCCAAAGGTAGTCATTTACTCATTTACCCTTGAAAGAACAAGAAAAGACCCTGCTCTTTTCCATGAGAAAAATTGCGGCGGCATTGAACAGAATCAAGATCGTTTTTCCGCAACATACAGATTTGCAATTATAGGATTGCATATAAAGGAAAAAGTCTGTCCTAAATACAATCTAGTAGGGAAAATAAGACTAAAAACCAGCCAGTCTACCATTTTTCTAATTTCAAATATATGCAACAAAGAAATTTTGCGGGAAGCAAGAGAAACGAGCATATACGTGTATACGTGATTTAACTTGACTTCTCTACCTCTGCTACTTTGTCCTCCTGTTCCTTCCCGTCTGACAACAATGCTTTTCTTCCATTATTTGTCAATTTTTCTTGAAGGTCTATTGAGGTTTTGAGAGCTTAATCTTAGTAAAAGTATTATATTTTAGGTTGCATTTGGTACATTACCAGATAGAGATAATCTGGATTATTTGATAATCTGGATTACCTGCAATCTATAATTATTATGTTTGGTACACGTAGGTAATGTAACATCAAATTTTTAAAATATCTTTAAATTAAATTTATTAAAAATTACATCCCATGCACAATATATAAATATATATAATAATATATAATATATATAATATATTATATTCTAGTATATATTTATATTTATAATATATATATTATAATATATTATTATTATTATAATTTTATATAATATTATGTTATAATATTATTATAATATACATAATATTATATTATATTATATTATATTATTATATAATATTATTATAATGTATATTATACTTATAATATAAATATATATTATATATTATATATTATCATTTATTTTATATATAATATATTATATTTTATTATATATTTATATTTATATTATATTTTTTTATAATGAGAACATTTTCATCCAAATATGTCATTGTCAAATTACCAAATATTTGATAATCTGGATAGCTATCCCTCCTCTTAGTAATCCAAATTATCTCTTGAGAGGAAACCTAAATTACCTGACAATTTGGATTATCAACTTAAAAAATATACCAAATATGGTAATCTGATGGAATTCTTTTAAATTATCAATAATTTGGATAGATTGCTGGCTATCAAATGCAACCTAAAGAATTTGGGGATTTTTGATCGAAAGGATTCTTCTTTGGCTACAAAATTTTCAATTTATGGATTTATGTTCTCATGATAATGTGAATATGATACCAAATCCATGGTGTAAGACTTGCACCGGGCTAAGTTCTACCTTTTTGATGGTTGCTTGAGGATGACAAACTTTGGATGGTCTACTGTTAGGCAATCGAGTTCTAGCCTTTGTTTCATATATGTCTTTTTGTTTCTCTCTTCATCCTCTTTTTGTTGCTTTTGGAATAATACTTTACATAAAAAAGATCAACAAAGCATGGGGAGAATCTCTTATTATTTGACAATAAAAAAAGATAAGCTTGGAGGATGACTTGATTTTTGTGTTGAGTATGTATCATATGTCCCCCCACCCCTCTCAGTTTTTCTTATATTTTTCCATCCTTAGCTCTTTCAATCGGGTGGGAGGCTTGGATTTAAATTACATTATGCACATCATGCAGGATATATATTAGTATAATATATATTAATATAATAATTTATTATGATCTAATATTATATTATAATACATTAATATTATTTTTATATTAATATAAATATAATAATATTATTTATATTAAGTTTATGAGCAAAAATATATAATTTTATATCTATAAAAGATATAATGAATATTTTACATAATTTTTCTAAGAAAATGGATGCCCAGCCAAATATAAGTTATTTTTTAATAAATTATTTTTTCATGATTAATCAAACGCACTAAAATTTTATTTTTTAAAAATAAATTTTCAAAAAGCAACTCCTGAAAAGTTGCTCCATGGAAAAAAAAAAATCTTCAATCCAACGTCTGAATGTATTTAAAACAATTTTTTTTTTTAAAATCCCACTGTAGTCACGATGCGAAGAAGTTGCGCTACGTTATTCTTTATCAGGAGACTTTTCCCACAATTTAGCATTCTAAAATTCCGGTGGACGTCAGTGCTTGCCAACCCTGTCCTGACGGAAAGTGAGAGGGTGGTGGAGGTGTTCATGCCATGTTTCTTACCCAAGAAGGTAAAAATCTAGTGGGTGAGCTGATGGTCCTCTATTATTCTTTTAATCATGTTTCGCAACATGAGCACTTTGCAGTTTCTAAATTTTTTTCCCTCTCTCCCCGTCAATATAATCATCTCATTGGGAGAATAAATTTGCTGGACAGAACACTTCAAATTTGCTGGATAGCATACTTCCCTCATTCTTCTATTAAAACAGAGAGAACTGGCTTTTAAGACCATGGGAACGTTTTTCTTTTTTTCCTTTTTTATTTTTTATTTTTTTTAAAATTTTTTTATGATAAGAGAGGCGATGGTTACCAAATTTTGACCCTCCACTTCAGATTATGATGACTATTTTATCAAATAATTAATTGCACAGAGAAATTTCGGTAGAATCCACTGGTCCAAAACGGCAAAAAAAAAAAAAAAAAAAAAAAAAAAAAATCCCATTGGAAATCGTTGCATTGCCTTGGCTGTCCCATTAATTTAATGTTGGTGACGACTTATTGATTGACTTGGAAAATAAGTCGAATAATGGAAGTAATGAACAAACATCCTGATACTGAAGAGGATAAGGTACCGTCCCTTTGTTAGGTGGTGCAGGATCAGCTCTCATCTTCCTCGCACTAAAAAGATCTTGCCATACTTTCGTCTTTTCTCCATCCCTTTTCCCTCCAATTAGTGTTTGCTTGGTTGCAAGGTAGAGAGAGACTCTTCTCCTGTGCCATATGGATGTGGGATCCTATATAACCATAGGAGGGTGGTTCATCCAAGTGATCTTTGATAAGTACCTCTCCTCTAAGCTCCAAACATGGGCAACCAACTCCGGGATAGGCGATGACCTCGACAAACTCCGAATTGCCATGCTAAGGATCCAATCAGTGGTCAGCAATGCAGAGAGGAACCTAGCCGGTGGCTTGTTTGGATGGATGAAGGAACTTAGAGATGTCAGCTATGATGCCGAAGACCTGCTTGATGAGTTAGAGTACCGGCGTCTTCAACAAGAACTGGAGGCTGGAAGCAGCAGCCCGGTTAGAGAATTCCTGTCCTCAAACTTGGAGGTCGTGAGAGGCATCACCACGCAGGCTGGCGGCTTTCTGTCCTCCAGGCTTTCCAACTTCACCGGTGGGGATGATGCTGCAAACCAGGTAACAGACGCCTCCTTACCTTCTAGAGTGAACAGTCCCAGGCCCCCAGCAAGCCCTGAAGTTAGCTGGGATAGAGCCACCAAGGCTAGGATAAGAAATATAGTTGAAAGACTGAATCAGGTTGCTTCTTGTGTGAGTGAAGCTCTCCAGCTCTCAAAGTTGGTGTCTGGCGGCCTTAACAATACTCAAAGCATCAATAAAGGTGCAACAAGCTCGCTAATCAGAACCAAAGTGTTTGGCCGAGGAGCGGAGTTAGAGAAGGTAAGACTCCTGTTAATATCTGAAGATGAAAGAGTCTATGTGCTCCCCATAGTTGGCCTGGGTGGAATTGGGAAGACCACTCTTGCTCAACTTGCATATAATGATCCAGACATAGTAGACCATTTTGAGTTAAGGATGTGGGTTCATGTTTCTGATAACTTTGATGAGACTAAGCTTACAAGAGAGATGTTAGAATCTGTTTCTGGTGACAAGCGCGAATACAAGGGTGTTACAAATTTCAACAGTCTTCAAATGACACTCATGGAGAAGCTAATGTTGAAGAGGTTTCTACTCGTTTTAGATGATGCGTGGAATGATGAGAGGAGCAGTAGGTTGGTGGAGGAGGAGAGATGGGAGAGATTTTTGTCTCCTTTGAAGGCTGGGAAGAAGGGTAGCAAGATCTTGATAACAACAATGTTGGCAACAGTGGCAGAGATGGTGGGTACGATGGACTCGATAAATTTGGCTGGTTTGAGAGATCATGATTGCTGGTCCTTGATCCAGGAATGCACATTTGATGGTGTGCATCCTGAGGAGCACTCAAAATTGCAGAATATAGGGAGAAAAATAGCTAAGAAGCTGAAAGGCTTACCTTTAGCAGCAAAGGCAGTTGCAGGGCTGTTAAAGAATAAGCTGGATGCTGATGAATGGAACAGAGTGTTGGAAAGCAATGACATATGGAATGATATCATGCCAGTTCTGGACTTCAGTTATCAACACCTACCTGCTCACTTGCAGCGGTGCTTTGCATATTGTAGCATATTTCCCAAATATTGGAAGTTCAAAGCTGATGAGTTGGTTCACCTCTGGATGGCACAAGGTTACATCCAACCACAAAACAAGAAAGTGATGGAGGATATAGGAAGAGAGTACATGAATGATTTATTGTGCAGGTCATTCTTTGACACACACAAGAATGGTCTGATCACATACTACGTCATGCACGATCTGTTGCATGATTTAGTAGAAACTGTTTCCCTGGATGAATGCCTTAGAATTGAAGATGAACCCACAAATGCACCACTTAGCATCCACCATTTATCTGTTCGGAGTGAGAAACTAGCCAATCTAAAAGAGGTATGCCAACTTAGAAACCTGCGCACTCTAATATTGTTCGGCAGAAACCAGTCTGTTATCGATCATCCTGTACTCAAAGATGTGTTTAAAGACTTCAACTGCATCCGCACACTGGATTTATCTTTTTGTAAGATGGAGAAACTTCCAGAGGTTGTAGGTCATCTTATACATCTGCGCTACCTGAATCTGTCATCCACTTCTATAAGAGTATTACCTGAGTCATTATGCAGGCTATACAATCTACAAGTGCTGAATCTACGGGGCTGTAGGCTTGAAGGTTTACCATCGGGCATGAACAAATTGATCAATTTGCGCCATCTTACAGCAGCACATCAAATAGTAACCACCATAGCTGGTATTGGGAGACTAACCTGCCTTCAACAACTACAAGTATTTAGAGTCAGGAAGGAAGTGGGATATGAAATAGGACAGCTAAAGAACTTGAAGGAGCTTCGTGGAGTGCTTCGAATTAGGAATCTTGAGAATGTGGAGACTGAAACTGAGGCGAGTGAGGCCATGTTGGACGTCAAAGAGCACCTCACTATGTTGCGGTTAGAATGGGATTCTTCTCGAAGGAATGGAGGGGCTGAAATGGAGGTGCAAGTAATTGAAAGCCTCCGACCACATCCAAATCTCAAGAGGCTGGAGATAAGGGGTTGCAGAGTTGCCAAATCCCCTAGTTGGTTGGAGACTGAATTGCTCAACAATCTTGAATTAATTTATCTCAGTGGTGGCAGGTTCTGGGAATGCCTCCCGCCTTTTGGGAAGATGCCCTCACTCAAGGTTCTCTGGTTACAGGGAATGCACGCAGTGAAGCGAGTTGGTCCTGAGCTTGAAGGCAACAGTGATAAGGTGTTCCCATGCCTGGAGGAGCTGGTGCTTGATGACTTGCCAGAGTTGGAATTGTGGTCTGGAGAAGAGCAATTGTTTTTTAGCCTCCACAGTGTCGTGGTTAAGGATTGCATCAAGTTGAAGAGCTTACCTCCCTTTCCCTCCAACATAGCACAACTCACCATAGCAAATCAGGGATTCTGGATACCATATTATGATGATGCTAGGATGGCACAAATCTCGTCAGCAGTTTCATCACTATGTATCTATAACTGCCCCATGCTCACTGCTGGATTCTCTGCACTCTTGAAGGAGGAGATGGTAGCAAGTTTTTCGTCATTCCAAAGCCTCAACATGCTGAGGAGTTTTTCTTCACTCCAAAGCCTCAACATCGGTGACATCTCCCTACTAACATTGCCACCTGTCAGGAAAAGCCTTTGCTCCGTGCAGAATTTAGATATCCAGGATTGCCATGAGACTACGTTCTCTACTGAACAGCAGGAGGTGTTTCAGCAGCTCGCCTCCCTTCAGAGCCTTTCCATCAGTGATTGTTCCAATCTCCAGTTCCTGCCAGAGGACTTGACGAGTCTTTCCTCCCTACAGAAGTTGTTCCTGTGTAACTGCCCTAGTATCCGGTCCATGCCAGAGAAGGGCCTGCCAATTTCACTCAAAGTATTGGAAATTGAATCTTGTCATCCACTACTTAAGGAGCGATGCAAGAAGGAGCAGGGCATAGATTGGCAAAGGATCGCTCACATCTCTCACATTGAGATTGATGGTGAGGTCCTATAGGAAAAATGTGCTGCTTCTTTGCTCTTTTTCTGGTTAAGACTTACCTGCTTCTATGGTGAAGTCCTATAGGACCACCACCAGGCCGTCGATTAACTCTCTGCCAGCCACATATCCTCCGATGTCTCTTGACTGCCATTGGTGGTGATGTTGACCTCCAGACCAAGCTCCAGGACCTCATCAACCACCCCGACGTGCCCTGGTCCTTTGTGATCTTTTGGCAGATCTCATGATCCAAGTCTGGCGAACTCATCCTCTGTAGGGCAATGACAGGCAAGGGTGGTGAAGGCAGCCGTCACGGCCACCAGGAGGATCAAGATGGGGTGGTGGTGGTGGTGAGAGGGAAAAGGGAGGTGAAGACGAGTTCTCCGGATTTGATTGCTTATATCCAAGTTCTCCATGAGGACCGGGTCATGTCCCCTCTTTTACTCCCTACTCTTCTTCTTTACATGATTCAGATTTGACTGCTTATATTCGATTCTCATGATCAAGTTCTCTAGAGTTCTATGGATCCAATCGATTTTCAATGTTTTCTTGAGAAATTATCTAAGAAAATGAGCAAAATTTTCTCTTTGATGTAATTTTAGCAAGAAGCTTGAATTTTGCTCATCTAAGGACCTCGATACTATTTAGGATACAAAGAACACGCATTTTTTAATCTTTTCTCTTCTCTGGAAGCTAGGTTTTGATGCCCTTTGCCTGATCCTTCTTCGATCTGCTGTTCTAGTCAGTCTTGATAGCCATAGCATTATTTCATTCAAATATTGCTAGTTTGGTGCCACAAATGACTCTTTTCCCTTCTCTTTGTTAGCAAATATAGATTAAGCCCGTATTGTATCCTGCTCAAGGATAGAAGGAAGCGTAGCTTGAGAGCCTGCAAGGAAGATAACACTAATAATGGTATCCAGACCACAAAATTATTTTTCCTTCAAACGCAAAACTCTGAGGCTGGGGTGCAATCGAACCGAGTTGAGTAGCTAGATACTCAAGCTTGATCAATCCTTAATATCCAAGCTTGAGCTCGGCATGATAAAGAAAAATAATACTTGAGATCGACTTGACTCGACTCAAATTTAATTAAGTCATACTTGAGCTTGAGTTCGAGCTCAAATTCGAACCTTGGTTATAATTAAAAAATATGGTTAAACAACATATAACATAATATTATATTTTAAAATATTAAATTAATAATATATATTATAAATAAAAATATATATGATTAAAAAGATATATACTCGACTAGGTTCATAAGCCTTCGAGCCGAGTATTTTGCTACTCGAGCTTAACTTGAGCTTGGTAATAGTTGAGTCGAGTTGAGTTTGGACCAAAGTAGAGCTTGAGCAGCTTACGAGCTGCTTACACCATTTGCAACTCTACCTTGAGGCACTTTGGATTGGGGTCAACCGTATGTATTTGAATCCCAAACCATCCCCCCTTGGAATGCAAACCTTTGAGGTGCTCTGGGTGGGGATCAACCATGCCCCATGACCATCACTTCTCTCACCACCACTTCTCCCATATCTCCTTTCCTCCAACTTCTTCCACTTCGAAAACTAGCCACCCTTTGCTGCTTCTGCGATTGCCTCCACTTCAGCAACCATAAGGACTCGCAAAGGAACTCAAGTGGATGCGAAGCTTATAACCACCCAATGCCAAATTAGGCTCGGAGGATTTATTTACAATCAAGACCAACTAAGATCAGACCATGGTGGTGCCCAATGCTATCCAACCCCACTGTCGAAGAAGATAGCTTGGATCATACTCAAAGCAAGCATAGAAAAAAGAGCCTTAATGGTATCGCTGGTGATGAGATGCGAAGACACTCAAGGATCAAGGGTACTTTCATCTTTTGAGTCAGTCCATTAATGGTTTTAGGGCTAGATAGATGCCCATATAGTACTGACATAAATAATTTGGAAAGACTAATTAAGATTTAAACTTTAGAGGTCAATGTATTTCTCGACTAAAGTTGAAAAGGTGTTGCTGTATTTTTCTCTGGTATATATCATGAAAGATGTGGCTAAAACCTGCTGGCAATTATGATAACAAGAATGGTAAGATGTGGTGTTGGTGACTTCTAATACATGTTTGATCACCTAGGCGCTACCTATAGTGTCCTCATAGATGTATATGTTTTTCAATTCGAAACACATAGAAAAGAGAGTATAAGTCATGCAAGTAGTAAGCTACTAAAATTACCTTTTGTATTTTTAACTATGTAATTTGTGTAATCTCCCAAAATAGGAAAATCCAAAGATTCATTTGGAACATTTTAGTGGAACAAACTGGATAATTTTTATCGAGAATAATATTTTTGCCTTCTTTTTTTCTTTGTTCACAAAGTTTGCCTTTTGTCTCATCCAGTTTGGCCAAAACTAACATAGGTGTTGTTCAAACTAACCAATTTTTTTTAGATAAAAAAATCTAAAATTTAGAGATTTTTGTTTATGGTACAATTCTTCAAAAAATTCAGAATTTATTCATGAAACCATCAAAACTTTTCAATTAACTGATACAAAATTTATTCTTGTGGCTGTCTTCACATATATAAATCCATCAATTTATCTTCAAAATGCTGGAGCTTGTGACCATGAACCCTAGAACTATAAATAAACCAAAGCAGGAAATTTTTTGGGCCAATATTACTCATCTTCTATGATCACCATTGGACAACAATACAAAGAAAAATAGTAGAATTTGACAGCATGCCTTAAAACAAAAAGCGAGGCCTTACCTTCATCGCGTCTTAGCTCCTACCTTCTCTCATGAGCTCCTCGTTCACGCCACCTTTCTTCTTTGAAGAAAGGGTGCCATGGATTCGAAGAAGAAAGAGGAGGAATAGGGAGATCTATTTGGACTAGGAAAGAGAGGAACTCGCCATGGATTCAAAGAAGAAAGAGGAGGAGGGATGGAACAGGAGGAATAGAAAGGGATCCTTCCTCGTTTCGAACCTTCATAGATTTAAGTAACTAAGTTAAATGAAGAAAGTATTTCCAAGTCCCAGATGGAAGGCCAAATTATTTGCCAGTTTCTATAGTACAAAGTATGCATAGGACCTGCACATCAAATGTAGACTTTATTTGGGACGTGAAGGACAAACTACTCGTACAGATTGATGATTGTTTTCTGATTCAAGTAGTACAAACTTGGCATGAAGAAAGTATGACTGTAATATAAACTACCCATATAGATGATCATCTCTTCGGATTTTATAAACCTATTTGCAAATGACATCCACTCAAATCTACCTATATCCAGTCAATTTCCCTCTCATTCCTGCTTGTCAAATGCTCCTTGATGGTAGTACTAATTACGCAGGGTCTAGATTAAAAGCTTCCTCAATTCATGTGGTTCATATACTGTATTACCTTTAAAGTCCGGAAAAAAAATGTTTAGAGTTTGGACAGCATCGTTCCAAAGCATAATTTTTGTCTTGTTCTTTCATACTACTTGAGATTAAGGCAATTAAAGAAAATGTGGTGTATGCCCTCTCCATGGGGATGGCAAAATTGATCTGACCTGATAGGTACGCATCCTACCCAAACCCAATCAAATCCGAAAAATAGGATTTGATCATATTTGGATTCGGATTTGGGAAAAATTTGAAAATTGTAGCATGGGTATGGGTAGGGTATAGATAGTGCTATTTTCTATCCAAATCCAAATCCGAATTCGACCCGAACTTACCAATGATCTTGATTAATGAAGAGGATCTATAGGGGATCATCTTCAATGTTAAAGGATGGCTCTGATGAAGAGCTATGTGCACTAGCTCTTTCTTCTTCGTCATCTTCTTCAAGTTTTGCTAATGATTCAAGCAGGAGCTTTTTGTATTCTATTTTTGACCTTGCACCTGCAAACATTAAACTTGTAGTTGATTTTTGTTGGAAGAATCTTACTGTAGTTGGATCTACTGCAGTTTGTGTTTGGAGTGAATGGTAGGAGATCCATTTAAGAACTTTTGATTTAGCCGCATCTTGAGGATTGAATTCTTGCCACAATTTTACTTTGAATTTTTTTTCTAGGATATTTGGTAAGGGAGGATTTTGTATGAAGATGTACTCCCAACTCATGATCCAGGAGAGTGCAAATTTTGAGAAGAAATTTAGTAGAATTGAAAATTTTTGTTCTCTAGATGGTAAAATTGTTTTTTCTTGGAAAATTTGGAAGCCTTCTATGGCAACTTGAGGAAGTATTTTTAGAATGGGGCCGAAATGGTCTCACCAATGGTAGAACTAATATAAAAATTTGAAAGTGGTTCTTTTCTTGAAATAAAAAAGTCAATAGTGTTTTTTGATTTGATTTTGGAATAAAAAGGAAAGGAACCCTGGTGGAAGGCTGGGCGATGTGAATTTGTCTGGTTCACTTAAACTTGTTGGTGATGTGAAACTTGATGGAGATGAGGAGGAATTTATCTAATCTTTCCTTGATCCTTTTAGAGGTCAGTCTTCCTTCTGCGGTTAGCCTCCAAGTATATACATCTTACTAGAGATCTCTTCAAAAGATGTCCCCTCGGACTTCAATACAAGTTAAGTCCACCAATAGCTTTATAAGTCCATCAAGACCTCAGCTCAAGGCAGAGCAAAGAAGAGTGACGGAACTTCCAGCAGAGAGGAAGCCTCCCACTATCCATGCAAGTATAAATCCTTACTTAAGGTTCTTGATATCACTTGGTATAGAACTGAGGTTTGAGACCAAATCAAAGAAAGAAAACTAATTGGAACCCCTAAAAGGATCAAGAAAAGGGGGTGGTATCGAGGTAACTAACCTTCCTGTATACAATACAATTGGTTTGAAACAAATAATAAGGCTTGAGACCCTAGAAAAGAACTATTGAATTACTATTAAAATAGTAAAATTGACATAAATTAAAATAATAATTTGCATAAATCTAAATGGTATAAAATTAAAATTAATTAAAATAATTATTTCCATAAAATTTTTGGAATAGTAATTTTGAAAATGGAACTGGTACTGGGCGGATGCCTGGGAGGTTCTCAGAGCTTATATATATATATTACAGAGCCTACTATTTTTCTTGAATGACTTGTGGAGTTGCAGTTGTCACTTTATTGAAATTATTTAAAAATTTGGTATTCAAGTTCATTACTTTTTCAGCACCATACTGAATTTTCATGAATAAAATAATGAATTTAATGGTTATGTTCTATGTTGAATTATAATTCTATTTCTATGTTTAATTTCTATAAATTTAGACTTATAAATTATGTTCTATGTTGAATTGGTAATTCTATTTTTGTTGATAATATGCATAAAATTATTTTGATTATTTATTTTTTTAGGTATGGGGTGGGTATGGGTTGGGTATGGAGAAATGGATTATCCTTGGGTATCCTCGAATCCATTGGATATAGAGATGGATATCTCTTTTCTTATCTATTAGAATATCGGGTAGTATTTGGATATAGGGTATTAAGTTTGAATTTGGGGCTGGATAGTACAATATCCTATCCAAATCTTATCCATTGCCATCCCTATCTTTTCAAGAGAATAACTTTTATGGCGCATTTGGTTCACAGTCGAAACCAAAATCGAAATTAAAATGGATTAGAATATGAATTGGAATGACCATATCCACCGATGTATTTGATTCATGAATGAAATAGGAATGTATTTTGAATATTCGGAGAGAGGATGAATTGTATTTTGAAGGATTGGGGCATATTCCCACTCCTCATTGAAATTGGAATAGAAATGAGACTTCCCTCAACCAAATTATAAAATTGAAAATCACTTATTCCTATTCCCACTCCAAATTCTGACTCCATCTAACTAAACATGCTCCTAGAGTAATTATTTTGCTCCTCAGCTTGCATTACCAAAGCCACATTTTAGAAGTGAGCATGCCATGGCTAAAAATGCTCCAAGCTATGAGCCTGGAGACTACAAGTGAATTTATCAATACAAAGAACTAATTCTCAAGGTCTTTACATAATTGATCCTTCTAAGATTGCATTTGGTGCATTACTAGACAGTGGTAATCTAGATTATCTGATAATCTAGATTACCTGCAATCTGAATAAATTGCCAGTAATGTTAATTCCTGTGTTTGGTATACATAGATAATATTATAGTAAAATTACTAAAAATCTTGATTGACATGTTTGGTATGACAATCAGATTACTAGTAATATAACATTAAATTTTTAAAATATTCTCAAATCTAATTTATTAAAAATCACACCCCATGCATAAAATATAAATATAATATATAATATTATATATATTATAATATATTATATTTTAATATATATTTATATTTGTAATATATATTATAATATATATTATAATATATAATAATAATAATAAAATATAATATGATATTATTTTATAATATAATATAATATAATATAATATTATATTTATAATATAAATATATTATATATTATATATAATATATTATATTCTAATATATATTTATATTTATAATATATATTATACTATATTATTATAATATCATATAATATTATATATATTATAATTATTATATATATTATTATAATATATTATTATTAAAATAATAATATAATAATAATATATAATATAAGATTATTTTATAATAATATATAATATAGCAAAATAATATATTATAATATATTATTATATTATTATAATAATATTATAATATAACATAATATTATATTATATAATATTATTATATAATAATATTATTATATTATATATATTATATTTATAATAGATATATTATGTATTATATATTATAATATATATTATATATAATAAATTATATTCTAATATATATTTATATTTATAATATATATTATTATTCTATTATCATATATTATTATATTATATTATAATATTATATTTTATTATAATAATATTATAATATTATATTATATATACTTTTTTGATGAGGGCATTTTCGTCCAAACTTGTTATTATCAGATTACCAAATGTTTGGTAATCTGAATAGCTACCCATCTCTAGATTATCTATAATCTGGATTATCTGGCAATCTAAATTACCAATCTAAAAGATATACCAAATATGGTAATCTGATGGGATTCTTTTAAATTATCAGCAATCTGGATAGATTGTTAGCTATCCAACGTAACCTAAGGATTTTCTGAGGTATATAACAAGGACAAAGGATGAAGTTCCTATTGACTATTGCACAGTTGCTTTGATGATATTGACTATTGCACGGTTACCTACAAAAATATTCAGATATAGGTAACAGTACTTGCTAATAAGCGGTTTTTGTCAAGCGGAGCAGAAGATAGTAAGGAACTAGGGGGAACCAATCAAGTCTAAGAAAGGGAACGATGCCAAGTTCCATTGCTAAGTTCATTCTTATGATCAAAGAAAGGGAACGATGGGAACCGCCGGGACATGCACACCCGCAATACTCTGCAAAAAACGAAAAGAACAGAAAAGAAGCTAAAGTTTTCTGGCCGTGTAAGCTTTGTTGGATGGCCAGAGTCCCTCCTTTGCTCCACCTACCAATAAAACTTATTACTTGAGGGAAGAAAGAGACGAAAACAGGGGAAAAAACTGGTTTCTCCATGAAGCACACCTGCCCCCCACTCTTAAAAAAACGCCACCCGATTAGTTCTAAAATGGTATTTGGTAATTTCTCGGCCTGTTGCTCCAGGACTGTCATTCTCACTGCAACAAAATTAAGTGTTGCTGACCATCCCTATTGAATCTTTGACGAAAAACCATTCCTAGTGAATCTGATTTATTCATGATAAACAAACTATTTCTGAATAAGGTTTATTATTACATACTTTGTGGAGAGAAACTAAACTTGTCATGTAAATTCTTAACATTAGAACTTGAAGTACTCACTTGTTGAAATTTTAGCGGGATTTTTCTTTTGGAAAACCTGAAATCGAATTCGTAGATTGCAAAAGCTTAGTCAACAAAGTTTAGCTGAAAATATCGTTTTTCAAAAAAAAAAAAAAAAAAAAAAAAAGGGAATACTATGGGTTAACCGGTTTGGTGACCCGCTGAAATGGAACTTTCTTAATTATCCCTGTCTAATGAATGGTTAGGATGTTTCCCACTTTTCTATAAAAAATAATTAAGGAGCACCATAGCACTTCCCTATCTAAAATACTTTATGTATAACTTGGATGTGTTAATCATTGCATTGTAAGATTAACACCACATGGATGTGTTATATTTTGCATCGTAAGATCAAAACCTCATGCAGCACCAAGCAGAACAATACCGGTGACAAAAAAGCGACTGATTCTGGAAGTTCCTTTGTAAGATGCTAAATCTGCATTCTGATCTCATGCATGCGTAGCTAGAATATGGTGAAGTTATATGAACGCCTATTTTGAATTCCTGTTCTCCCCACGGAGAACAGCTTTTCTCATTGCTTTTTGATTTTCTTTGCTATATCAGGACATCATTAGTTCCAGCAATCTTTCCATCTGTTAATCGGGAGGAAGCTATTTCTTGGGGGATTAATGTTTCTTCGCAATCTTCTGCAGGATCCTTGCTTGGATTAATCAGAAACTGGAGAGCAGTTACAACATCACTAATTAGTGGGCGAGTGCTTGCTTCCTCTTGAGCTTGGTAGAGACCTTTATTGGGAAATTTCCCCAGAAACATTGGGTCAGCCATTTATACGTACTTCCTCTCAATCTCTAAAGAGTGGTTCTGCCTGCACAACTGTAACAAAAGACGATATCATGTATGTTGGAGATAAACCCCACTCTTATCAAAGTCCAGTCCGACGCTTAGCTTAATGCAACCGATAGCTGCGGAAGAGCTTCAGCGGCCGAGTTTTAGCCAAATCTCTTCCACCGGCCGAACTCTCCAGCGGCCAAGTCTTAGCCAAACTTCTTCAGCCAGCCGAACTCCTCAGCGGCCGAGCTCCTACCGAACTCCCAGCAGCCGAGTCTTAGTCGAACTCCTTTAACCAGCCGAACTCCTCAGTGACCGAGCTCCTTCCGAACTCTCCAGCGGCCGGGCCTTAGCCAAACTCCTTCAGCCGATCGGACTCCTCAACGGTCGAGCTCCTTCAGAACTCCCTAGTGACCGAGCCTTAGCCGCACTCCTCCAGCCAGATGCCTACGAGAGCCGAACTCCCTCCACACTCCTCTGACCGAACTCCTTCCGAGCTTTCCCTCAGCCAAACTCCTCCAAGAGTCCAAACTCTTCTGGAACTGATATATGCTTATTGGGGATAAACCCCGCTCCTGCCAAAGTCTAGTTCAACGCTCAGCTTAATGCAACCGGTAGCTGCGGAAGAGCTTTAGCGGCCGAGTCTTAGCCAAATTCCTTCCACTGACTAAACTTTTCAGCGACCGAGTCTTAGCCGAACTCCTCAGCGGTCGAGTTTCTGTCAAACTCTCCAATGGTCGAGTCTTAGTCGAACTCCTTCAGCCAGCCAAACTCCTCAGCAGTCGAGCTCCTTCCAAACTCTCCAGCGGTCGGGCCTTAGCCAAACTTCTTTAGCCGACTGAACTTCTCGGCGGTCGAGCTCCTTTAGAACTCTCCAGTGATCGAGCCTTAGCCGCACTCCTCCAGCCAGATGCCTACGAGAGCCAAACTTTCTCCGTACTCCTCCGATTGAACTCCTTCCAAGCTTCTCCTCGATCGAACTCTTTCAAGAGTCCGAACTTTTCTGAAACTGATATATGCCGAAGTCCACCAATCAATATTTGCTTTCTCAGAGATAGGGCTATTAAATCTCGACGAATTATCACCATCAGCTTGCCACAGGCGACGCGACTGGACGACATGGCCACCACTACTAGTGACACCACTCTCTCTGTAACTAGCCCCATGCGGCCCACGACCCATCGGTATGGCTGTCATTATCCATCTGATGATGTCTTTCTCTCCATACCAAACTCCATGCAGTTCCGAGCGGCCCGTCGATGGACGGTATGGCCATCACCATCAACCTGCTACAAGCTCTGCCTATAAAAAAAAACCCTCCAGATATGCTTTAAAGAAGCTCTCCTCTCCCCTCAAAAGCTCAAAGGTTACTTCTCATTCATGAGCACTCCATTTCTGTTGGTCAGAAGAGCTAAATTGATCGTCAGAGAGTCCTGTCGGAGCTACCACCATCGACTTCGAATGAAACTTTATTTTGCAGATCACCGATGGTGACCTCATCCTCCTCCACTCTAGCTTGATCCAGCGATAACCAGATTCTGCACCAATAGATTTGGCACTAGAGGAAGGGCCACCTCTATTCTTGAGGTGTTCTTAAGGCCCCTTGTTCTTAAAGGAGTGCTCGGTGATAATTTCTCTCTTTCTTTTTTGGAGATCTCTCTTCTTTCTCTCTAAAGTTCTTTTTCGAGAAAGAATGCCTCCTAAGAAAGCTTTGACTCGATGATCGACGGCCTCCGCGCTAGGACCATCTACTCCCGCTTCAGCCTCGGCAACCCAAGTCCTATCTGAAGCCACCGTAGATATGGAGCAGTTTAACCTACTGATTCAGTAGGTTCGTGGCCTCGTCGAGATGATGTAGGCTGTGCAACAACTTTCGACATCGACTTTGCCAGCAAACCCACCATCAGAATGTCAGAAATCGGCCTTAAGAAAGAGCATTTGGCCTAGCATACCAATCGCCCTAAGGAAAAGAAAATAAAGAGTAGAAGTTCTCCCCTAGAAGATTTTGCAAGAGGTGGAATGAAGTTCGACCATGCTCATGACCTCCCCCAGCGCAAGCGAGGCCGAACTCCACCTCGAGCTCATCATCAAGGAAGCCCTAACAAAGGTTTCACAAGAGATGGAATAAAGTTCGACCATACTCACGATCTCCCCAATGCAAGCGAGGCCGAACTCCCCCTCGAGCTCATCATCAAGGAAGCCCTGATAGAAGGGTGCAAAGAAATCCTCCTCTTGAAAGATTCCACGACTACACCCCCCTCAACGCTCCTCGAACTCAAATTCTCATGAAAGTTAAGAACCAGCTACCAAAATCAGAAGGATTACGATCTACCCCAAACAAGCGCGATCGAAGCAAGTACTGCCTCTACCATCGCGACTATGGCCACGACACTGAGAAATGTATTCAACTCCAAGACAAAATCGAGGAGCTCATTAGAAAGGAGTGGCTGGGTCAATTACTTCGATGCCAGCTTGAAGCAGAAGAAGATCAGCCAAGGATGCTACCGTAGTTAGAAATAATAAGGAGGTCGGCCATCTCACGACGTCATCAACGTTACCCTTGGGAGGAGCTCGGTACTTCAGTGATTCATCATCTTCCAGCGTCAAAGCTAAGAGAAGCTTGCTCCAAATTGAGGAGGCCAACATAAGATGGAGGAGGTCATTCGGCTCGGAGCTTATCGCTTGAAGAAACTCGGAGGAACAACACTACCACGATCCTGAAACATAAAGAATTCGGAGATGCGCTGCTAGTAACTTTCTTTCAATAAAATTTTTCTAATTCAATAATATTATTTCTTGGTGCATGTTGGTGTAGAATCTGATTATCATCAGATCCAACTGGAGTGAAGGAGGACGAGGTTGCCATCGGTGATCTGCAAAATAAAGTTTCGTTCAGAGTCGGTGGTGGTGGCTCCAGTAGGATCCTCCGACGATCAAGTCAGCTCTTCTGACCAATAGAAATAGAGTGCTCAGAAATGAGAAGTGACCTTTGAGCTTTTGAGGGGAGAGGAGAGCTCCTTCAAAATATATCTGGAGGATCCCTTTTTATAGATGGAGCTTGTAGTGAGTTGATGGTGATGGCCATATCGTCCGATCGCGGGTCGCTCGGGGTCGCATGGAGTTCAATACAGAGAGGAAGACATCATGAGGAGTCTGTTGGAGGAGTCCGCAAGGATTTCGGCTTTCATAGAAGCCCAACTACCAGAGGAGTCTAGAAGGAGTTGGAGTTTGGCTGTTGAGAAGTTTGGCCATTGAGGAGTTCGGTCGGTTGAAGGGACTCAGCTAAAACTCAATCGCTAGGGAGTTTGGAAGGAGCTCGGCCACCAAGGAGTCCGAAAGGCTGATGGAGTTTGGCTAAGGCTCATCCGCTGAAGCTCTTTCATGACTACCGGTTGTATTAGGCTGAGCATCAGGTTGGACTTCGGCAGGAGTGGAGTTTATCCCCAATAATAGTCCCTCCACTTTCGAGTTTAAAATTCGAAGGAAGGGAGTACCAGAATAGACGACTGTCGAAGTCCTCTTTCGGACTCTGCACCTGTTGAAGTTGAAGCTCAGGGGGATCATATCTCCTGCAGTCAAGGTTAGCCCGATCGTTCGAAAGAGATCTGATCTCTGGCTAAGATTGACACGGACGCTCGGGAGAGATCTTATCTCTAACCGAGGTTGATGGAGATCCTATCTCCTATAGACTTTGGAGCTCGAACTTGAACTTTGCTCATGTTAGGATGAGGTTTTTCTCCTGTTCCTAATGGGCTGTGGAGGCACATATGGGCCGCTGTCAGGGCTTCTCCCCCATCTCGTCTAAGGTGAATGAGGCCTTCGACTTTGCTTGTGTTAGGACAAGGTTCTCCTCCTATTCCTAACGGACTGTGGAGGCACATACGGCTTGCTGTCAGGGCCTCTTCCCCATCTCGTCTAAGGTGAATGAGGTCTTCAACTTTGCTCGTATTAGAATGAGGTTCTCCTCCTGTTCCTAATGAGCTGTAGGGGCACATATAGACCACTGTCAGGGCCTCTCCCTCCATCTCGTCTAAGGTGAACGAGGCCTTCGACTTTGCTCGCGTTAGGACGAGGTTCTCCTCCTGTTCCTAACGGGACTATGGGAGTACATACAGGCCGCTGTCAGGGCATCTTCCTCCATCTCGTCTAAGGTGAACGAGGTCTTCGACTTTACTTGCGTTAGGAACGAGGTTCTCCTCTATTCCTAATGGATTGTGGAGGCACATACGGGCCGCTGTTAGGGTCTCTCCTCCCATCTCATCTAAGGTGAACGAGGCCTTTGACTTTGCTCGCATTAGGACGAGGTTCTCCTCCTATTCCTAATGGGCTATGGGGGCACATACGGGCCATTGTCAGGGCCTCTCCCCCCATCTCGTCTAAGGTGAACAAGGCCTTCGACTTTGCTCATGTTAGGATGAGGTTCTCCTCCTGTTCCTAACAGACTATGGGGGCACACATACGGGCCGCTGTCAAGGCCTCTCCCCCATCTCGTCTAAGATGAACGAGGTCTTCAATTTTGCTCGCATTAGGACGAGATTTCTCCTCCTGTTCCTAATGGGCTGTAGGGGTACATACGGGCTGCTGTCAGGGCCTCTCCTCCTATCTCATCTAAGGTGAACGAAGCCTTTGACTTTGCTCGCATTAGGATGAGGTTCTCCTCCTGTTCCTAACAGACTATGGGGGCACATACAGACCGCTATCAGGGCCTCTCCCTCCATCTCATCTAAGATGAATGAGGCCTTCGACTTTGCTTGCATTAGGATGAGGTTCTTCTTCTATTCCTAACGGGCCAACAATAGTTCCTTCACTTTCGAGTTCGAAACTCGAAGGAAGGGAGTGCAGAAAAAGCAACTACCGAAATCCTCTTTTAGGCTTTGTGCTGATTCAAGTTGAAGCTCGGGGGAGATCTCATCTTCAACCAAAGTTGATGCTGAAGTTGAAGCTCGGGGAAGATCTCATCTCTTACAGCCGAGATTGATGCGGTCGCTTGAAAGAGATTTTATCTTCTACAGCCGAGGTTGGCTCGGACGCTCGGGGAAGATCTTATCTTTTACAGTCGAGGTTGATACGGGCGCTCGGGAGAGATCTTATCTCTAGCCGAGGTTGACATGGTTGCTCGAAAGAGATCTTATCTCTAGCCAAGATTGTCTCGAATGCTTGGGAGAGATCTTATCTCTAGTCGAGATTGACGCGGTCGCTCGGGAGAGATCTTATCTCTAGCCGAGGTTGTCGCGGTCGCTCGAAAGAGATCTTATCTCTAGCCGAGGTTGGCTCGGGCGCTCGGGAGAGATCTTATCTCTGATCGAGATTGACGTGGGTGCTCGAAAGAGATCTTATCTCCTACAGCCGAGGTTGGCCCGGACCCTCAGGGGGAGATCTTATCTCCTATAGTCGAGGTTGATACAGATGCTCGGGAGAGATCTTATCTTTAGTCGAGGTTGACACAGTCGCTCGAGAGAGATCTTATCTCTAGTCGAGGTTGTCTCCGGGTGTTTGGGGGAGATCTTATCTCCTACAGCTAAGGTTGATACGGGCGCTCGAAAGAGATCTTATCTCTAGCTGAGGTTGACATGGTCGCTCGAGAGAGATCTTATCTCTAGCTGATGTTGACACGGTCGCTCGAGAGAGATCTTATCTCTAGCCAAGATTATCTCGGACGCTCGGAAGAGATCTTATCTCTAGCTGAGGTTGTCGCGGTCGCTCGAGAGAGATCTTATCTCTAGTCGAGGTTGGCTCGGACGCTCGAAAGAGATCTTATCTTTGGCCAAGGTTGATGTGGGCACTCGGAAGAGATCTTATCTCTAGTTGAGGTTGGCTCGAGCGCTCGGAAGAGATCTTATCTCTGGTCGAGGTTGACACAGGCGCTCGGAAGAGATCTTATCTCTGGTCGAGGTTGATGCGTCGTCGCTCGAAAGAGATCTTATCTCTGGCCGAGATTGATGCGATCGTTCGAGAGAGATCTTATCTCTGATCGAGGTTGATACGGACGCTCGAAAGAGATTTTTATCTCTAATCGAGGTTGACACGATCGCTCGGAAGAGATCTTATCTCTAGTCGAGAATGTCGCGGTCGTTCGAAAGAGATCTTATCTCTAATTGAGACTGATGTGGTTGCTCGAAAGAGATCTTATCTCTCGTCGAGACTGACTCGATCACTCGAAAGAGATCTTATCTCTAGCCAAGGTTGTCATGGTCGCTCGGGAGAGATTTTATCTCTAGCCGAGATTGATGCGGTCGCTCGAGAGAGATCTTATCTCTAGCTGAGGTTGTCGCGGTCGCTTGAAAAAGATCTTATCTTTAGCCGAGATTGTCGCGGTCGCTCGAAAGAGTCACTCGGGAGAGATCTTATCTCTTGGCCGAGGTTGTCACGGTCACTCGAGAGAGATCTTATCTTTGGTCGAGATTGATGCGGTCACTCAAAAAAGATCTTATCTCTAGCTAAGATTATCTCGGTCGCTCGAGAGAGATCTTATCTCTGGCCGAGGTTGTCTCGGTCATTCGAAAAAAAATCTTATCTCTAGTCGAGGTTGACATAGTCGCTCGAAAGAGATCTTATCTCTAGTCAAGGTTGTCTCGAGCGCTCGAAAGAGATCTTATCTCTAGCCGAGATTGTCTTCAGACGCTCGAGAGAGATATTATCTCCTACAGTCAAGGTTGATACGGGCGCTCGGAAGATATCTTATCTTTAGCCGAGATTGATACGGTCGCTCAAGAGAGATCTTATCTCTAGCCAAGGTTGGCAGACCTTGATCGGTTCATGTTAGGACGAGGTTCTCCTTCTGTTCCTAACATGGCTACTATTGACTGCTTCTTTTCTGTCATCACGTAGTTTTTGCATTAAGAAACAATATTATTGAATCAAAAAAATTTTATTGAAAGAAAGTTACTGATAGCGCATCCCCGAATTCTTTATGTTTCAGGATCATGGTAGTATTGTTCCTCTAAGTTCCTTAGATGATAAGCTCCGGACCGAACGACCTTCTCCATCTCATGCTGGCCTCCTCAATTTAGAGCAAGCTTCTTTTGGCTTTGACGTTGGAAGATGATGAATCGTCGAAGTACCGAGCTCCTCCTAGGGATAACGTTGATGACGCCGTGAGATGGTCGACCTCCTTATTGTTTCTAGCTACGGCAGCATCCTTGATCGATCTTCTCCTGCTTCAGACTGGCATCGAAGTAATTGACCCAGCCGCTTCTTTTTGATGAGCTCCTCAATTTATCTCGAAACTGAATACATTCCTCAATGTCGTGGCCGTGGTCGCGATGGTAGAGACATACTTGCTTCGATCATGCTTGTTTGAGAGAGATCGTAATTCTTCTGATCTTGATAGTTGGTTCTTAACTTTCGTGAGAATTTGAGTTCGAGGAGCATTGAGGGAGGCGTAGTCATGAAACCTTTCGGGAGGAGAACTTCTTTGCACCCTTCTATCGGGGCTTCCTTGATGACGAACTCGAGGGAGAGTTCGGCCTCGCTTGCACTGAGGAGGTCATGAGCACGGCCGAACTTTATTCTGCCTCTTATGAAACCTTTGTTGGGGCTTCCTTGATGATGAGCTCGAGGTGGAGTTCGGCCTTGCTTGCACTAGGGGAGGTCATGAGCGCGGCTGAACTTCATTCCGCCTCCTGCGAAACCTTCTAGGGAAGAACTTCTGCTCTCTATTTTCCCTTCCTAAGGGCGATCGGTATGCTAGGCCAAATGCTCTTTCTTAAAGTCGGTTCCTGATGCCCTGATGGTGGATTTGCTAGCAAAGTCGATGCCGAAAGCTGTCGCATGGCCTGCATCATCTCGGTGAGGCTATGAACCTGCTGGACCAATAGGTTGAACTGTTTCACATCTTCGATGGCTTTAGGTGGAACCTGGGTTGCCGAGGCTGAAGCGGAAGTCGATGGTCCTAGTGCGGAGGCCATCGATCGTCGAGTTGAAGCTCTCTTGGGAGGCATTCTTTCTCAAAAAAGAACTCTAGAGATGAAGAAGAGAGATCTTCAGAGAGAAAAGAGAGAAATCTTCGTCGAGCACTCTTTTAAGAATAAGGAGCCTCAAGAACAGAGGCGACCCTTCCTCTAGCACCAAATCTATTGGTGTAGAATCTGATTATCACCGGATCTAGCTGGAGTGGAGGAGGATGAGGTCACCATCGGTGATCTACAAAATAAAATTCCATTCGGAGTCGATGGTGATGGCTCCGACAGGATCCTCCGACAGTCAAGTCAGCTCTTCTAGCCAACAAAAATGGAGTGCTCAGGAATGAGAAGTGATCTTTGAGCTTTTGAGGGGAGAGGAGAGCTCCTTCAAAACATATCTGAAGGGTCTCTTTTTATAGGTGGAGCTTGTAGCTGGTTGATGGTGATGGCCATACCATCCGATCACGGGCTGCTCGAGGCTGCATGGAGTTCGGTACGGAGAGGAAGGCATCGTCAGATGGATAGTGACAGCCATATTGGCGGGTCATGGGCCACATGGAGCTGGTTATGGAGAGAGTGGTGTTGCCAGTAGTGATGGCCATGTCGTCCGATCGTGGGCTGCATGGAGCTTGTTATGGGGAAAAATGTGCCGTCAGGCTGGTAGTGGCGGCCATACCGTCGAGGTCCAACAACCGTAGTTCGAGGAAGTAGACGTTGGTTGGTGGACTTCAACATATATCAATTCCAAAGGAGTTTGGACTCCTAGAGGAGTCTGAAAGAGTTCAGTTCTCGTGGGAGCTCGACTACTGGAGGAGTACAGAGGGAGTTCGGCTTTCGTAGAAGCCTGGCTACTGAAGGAGTCTGTAAGGAGTTTGGCATTCGTAGAAGTCCGACTGCTGGAGGAGTCCATAATGTGTTCGGCTTTCATAAAAGTCCAACTGCTAGAGGAGTCCGCAAGGAGTTCGGCTTCCATAGAAGCCCAGTTGCTGGAGGAGTTTGAAGAAAGTTCGGCTTTCATAGAAGCCCGACTGCTGGAGGAGTTCAGAGGGAGTTCAACTTTCGTAGAAGCTCGGCTGCTGGAGGAGTCAGCAAGGATTTCGACTTTCATAGAAGTCCGATTGTCGGAGGAATTTGGAAGGAGTTGGAGTTCGGCTGTTGAGAAGTTCGACCGCTGAGGAGTTCAACCAGTTGAAGGAACTCGGTTAAAACTCAGTTGCTAGGAAGTTTGGAAGGAGCTCGGCCACCAAAAAGTCTAGAAGGCTGATGGAGTTCGGCTAAGGCTTGTCCGCTAAAGCTCTTTCGTGACTATCGATTGCATTAGGTTGAGTGTCAGGCTGGATTTCGATAGGAGCGAGGTTTATTCCCAACAGTGTAAAAACTACGTAATGATAGGAAAGAAGTAGTCAATAGTGGCCGTATTAGAAATAGAAGGAGAACCTCATCCTAACATGAGCCGATCAAGGTCCGTCAACCTCGACTAGAGATAAGATCTTTTTTGAGTGATTGTGACAACCTCGATCAGAGATAAGATCTCTTCCGAGCGACCGTGATAATCTCGGTTAGAGATAAGATCTCTTTCGAGCAATCGCGACAACCTCGGCCAGAGATAAGATCTCTTTCGAGCGACCGCGACAACCTCGATTAGAGATAAGATCTCTTTCAAGTCAACCTCGATCAGAGATAAGATCTCTCTCGAGCGACCGCGATAACCTTGGTCAGAGATAAGAATCTCTCCCGAGCGATCGGAATAACCTTGGCTAGAGATAAGATCTCTTCCGAGTGACCGAGACAACCTTGACTAGAGATAAGATCTCTTTCGAGTGACCGCGACAACCTCGGCCAGAGATAAGATCTCTTCCGAGCGACCGCATAACCTCAGCTAGAGATAAGATCTCTTCCGAGCGTCGAGTCAACCTCGACCAGAGATAAGATCTCTCCCGAGTGACCGCATCAACCTCGACCAGAGATAAGATCTCTTCCGAGTGACCGCATCAACCTTCGGCCAGAGATAAGATCTCTCCCGAGGGATCGCATCAACCTCGATCAGAGATAAGATCTCTTCCGAGCGACCGCGACAATCTTGGCTAGAGATAAGATCGCTTTTGAGTGATCGCAACAACCTCAGTGAGAGATAAGATCTCTCTTGAGCGACTGCGTCAGCCTCAGCTAGAGATAAGATTTCTCTCGAGCGACCGCGACAACCTCGACTAGAGATAAGATCTTTCCCGAGCGCCCACATCAACCTTAGCTATAGGAGATGAGATCTCCCTCGAGTCGACCTTGGCTGTAGGAGAGGAAATCTCTCCCGAGTCAGCCTTGGCTATTGAGACAATATCGCCCCCGAGGAGCTCAACCTCCAATCTCGACCACAGAAGACGAGATCTACTTCAACCTCGGTTGAAGATAAGATCTTCCACGTACTTCAACTTCAACATCAACTTTGGCTGAAGATGAGATCTCCTCCGAGTTTCAATCTGAACCATCACGAAGTCCAGAAGAGGACTTCGGCAATCATCTTTTCTGTACTCCCTTTCTTCGAGTTTCGAACTTGGAAGTGGGGGGGACTATTATTGGGGATAAATTCCGCTCCTGCAAAAATCTAGTCCGATGCTCAGCTTAATGCAACTGATAGCTGTGGAAGAGCTTCAGCAGTCGAGTCTTAGCCAAATCCCTTCCACCAGTCGAACTCTCCAGCGGTCGAGTCTTAGCCGAACTCCTTCAGCTAGCCAAACTCCTCAGCGGCCGAGCTCCTACCGAACTCCCCAATGGTCGAGTCTTAATCGAATTCTTTCAGCCAGCTGAACTCCTCAGCGGCCGAGCTCCTTTCGAACAATCAAGTGGTTGGGCCTTAGCCGAATTCCTTCAACCGATCGGACTCCTCAGCGATCGAGCTCCTTCAGAGCTCCCCAGCGACTGAGCCTTAGCCGCACTCCTCCAGCCAGATGCCTACGAGAGCTGAACTCCCTCTGTACTCCTCCGATCGAACTCCTTCCGAGCTTTCCCTCGGTCGAACTCCTTCAGGAGTCCGAACTCTTCTGAAACTGATACATGCCTGTTGGGGATAAATCCCGTTCCTGCCAAAGTCTAGTCCGACGCTTAGCTTAATGCAATCGGTGGCTGCGAAAGAGCTTTAGCGGCCGAGTCTTAGCCAAATCCCTTCCATCGGTCGAACTTTCCAACGATCGAGTCTTAGCCAAACTCCTTCAGCCAACCGAACTTCTCAGCGGTCGAGCTTCTGCCAAACTCTCCGACGATCGAATCTTAGTCGAACTCCTTTAGCCAGTTGAACTCCTCAGCGGTCGAGCTCCTTCCAAACTTTCTAGCGGTCAGGCCTTAGCCGAACTCCTTTAGCCAGCCGGACTCCTCAGCGGTCGAGCTCATTCAGAACTTTCCAGCGATCGAGCCTTAGCCGCACTCCTCCAACCAGACGCCTACGAGAGCCGAACTCCCTCCGCACTCCTCCGGCCGAACTTCTTTCGAGCTTTCCCTCGGCCGAACTCCTCCAGGAGTCCGAACTCTTCTAGAACTAATACATGTCGAAGTCCATCAATCAATGTTTGCTTTCTCAGAGCTACGGCTATTAAATCTCGACGAACTATCACTATCAGCCTGCCACAGGCGACGCGATCGGACGACATGGCTATCACTACTGGCGACACCACTCTCTCCATAATCAGTCCCATGCGGCCCACGATCCGTCAGTATGGCTGTCACTATCCGTCTGACGATGCCTTCCTCTCCATACCGAACTCCATGCGGCCTCGAGCGGCCCACCAACGGACGGTATGGCCATCACCATCAATCCGCTATAAGCTCCGCCTATAAAAAGAGACCCTCCAGATATGCTTTGAAGAAGCTCTCCTCTCCCCTCAAAAGCTCAAAGGTCACTTTTCATTCCGGAGCAGTCCATTTCTTTTGGCCAGAAGAGTTGACTTGACCGTCGGAGGGTCCTGCCGGAACCACCACCACCGACTCCGGATGGGACTTTATTTTGTAGGTCACCGTCGGTGATCTCGTCCTCCTTCATTCCAGCTCGATCCGGCGACAACCAGGTTCTGCACCAACAATGTACATGCTCAAGGTAGAGAACTCAAACTGTTAAATTGAAGCCATTAGCAAAAATATAATTTTAAGTTACTTTTAACAAAGGAAACGATATAAGACAGACAAGACTATTTTAATTTTTCCTGTCTTTGTTTCTTAACTGGATTCTGTTGGCAAAGTCTGTTTTATAATTACTTGTTCCCGAAGTTGTGTTATACCGTGTGCACATGAATATACATATGGGCATAGACATATGAATACACATACGAATTTATCATTTGCAGAGGGGGAGGGGACAGAGATTGCTATAATTAGTTAGAGTATTCACATTATGATGTTGCAATCAAGATAGAATCATGCATCAAGTTATAAAGAAAAGCTCTGAATGGTGTCGTGGTTCACGTTGTTTTCTCAAGACAGAATATTATCTAGTTGTTTTTTCTTTTCCCCCAATCATTAAACACAGGGTTGTATCATAAAGTAATCGTGGAGTGGCTTTTTTAAGTTGTAACAAACAAAAGCTTTTTGAGAATCTAGTGCCTCAGTGAGCATCATCTGAAATCAAGCTAAGGTTAGCTAAGCAGTCAGTTTTCCAATCTAGCCTCAATATGAACAGGCTTCACAGTCTTATTCTGTCCTAAAATATCTTTCAATTAGTTAAAGTAGAAAGGTAGTACCTTCTCTCTCATGGTTTGTAAATGTTTAAATACACTAGCTTAACTGGGTGATTGACTGCACTAGACAGAGGTACATTTTACCTTCCTATAATAAAATGTGTGTAATGTATATTTCAGAAGCCCTATGACGTAATATCAGATCACTTGACATACCCAATGAACAAGGTGTTGCTCATGTGATGGTTTTGTGATGTCTATATCCCTCCTTCCAGTAATGAGCTCCAAGATCACAACCCCAAAACTACATACGTACGTCTGACATCTTTGTTAACTTGCCTATCAATGCATATCCTGGAGCACGGTAGCCAAACATACCCATCACTCATATAGAAACATGGCTCTTATCTCCAACTGGACCAAGTTTAGTTAGGCCAAAATCAAACAACTGTGGGTTGTAATCTTCACTAAGAAGCATATTCGATGCTTTAAAGTCACAGTAGATCACAGGCAGGTTGGCCATATCATGCAAGTACTCATGGCCTTTGGCAGCATCCACTGCTCTTTTCATTCTTGTAACACCAATCCAGTGGCTTCCTATTTGCTGATAGATCTGTAGGTAATCAAACAAAACCAAAAGGTTAATTACAGAAAAATTTTTTCGGATGACAAAAGGACAGTCTCATGTATTATACCTAAAAGACGATCCTCTAATGAACCCAGGGGCATATAATACACTAGAACACTTTGGTCACCATTAGCACAGTACCCAAGCAAGTTAACAAGATTCCCGTGGTGTAGGAGACTAGGCATTAGTACTTCAACAAGGAACTCTATTTCTCTGACACCCATTCCTATTGAACTGCTTAACTGCTACAATAACCTAATAAAAGCCGGGTGGTGTTCTTAGCTCCCTTCACATCAAAAAAAAAAAAAAAAACTGCTACAATAACCTGAGGAAGGTAAACTGAAAACTAGATCAGCTCCTTATCTAGTCTATAGAAGAAGAAAGATAACTAGAAATGGCGTTGCTTCATTCGTGCTCTCAAGGTGTCATTATTTATATACTCCTCCAAATCCACCTTCGCCGACTAAGTCCGAAGTACTGAAGTTTTTGGTTGCTGCTGCCAATTCATGGAATCTGAATGCCTGGGCTACAATATTTTCATTGCCAATCTGCAAAATCTCCTCAGCTGCAGACCTATGCCTGTCACTATCTGCAGATGTACAATTCTTCGTTTTCTTAGAAAAGAAAAAATGGATCTGAACTGGAAGAAATATAATTGGTTTGGTTCAACAAAATGACCATAGAAATTGATCCTAAAACTGGAGGAAAGTTTTCATTCCATTATTTCTTCCAAATAAACAACAAAGAAAGTATAATATCCAATAGATCTAACCAACGCCATTTTCAAAGACTGTTAGAGGGCTGAAGCAATATTAACATGCAACTATGGTGCTCTTTTGATTTTGTTCATCATCTTCCTTGAAGAATTATTAAGCAAAGGCTTTCTAAAGTTGAGTTCAGGGTCTTGCTAGGTGGGGGATTTTTTTTTCATACGTGTCGTACCTCTTGGTAAAGATCCTCTTGGGTAGAATGGTTGTGTAATAAGGTATTGCCTTAGACTGCACAAATTTTTCACCTTTCATCTAAGGAATACTTTATTCAAAGCTTTCGAATACAATTAAATCATCAGGTAATTTTCAATCCACTCCCTATTTTTGAGAGGTGTGTTTTGTATGTATCATATGATTCAATCATCAGAAAATACAAATCAATTATAAACTCATGCTTAATAACCATTTAAATTGATGCATCTCCATTATTGTAAGCTAAGTCTATCCTAATATAGCACCAAAGCATGATATGGAAGAAATATTGATTGGGAGCACTGCACTTCTCAAAAATTCTACAGGAACTGCTACATCAAATAAAACTAATAGTTGGTGCAAATTTGATTCGAGTTCATACTATAAGAAAATCTCAATTTCAACATCAATATTAGCATATCTAAGCTTATTGAAACAGGAAAAGGAAAAAAAAAGTTATGGAGTATCATCTTGATTGTGATAATTATAGTCTTTATAAGATTAAAGCTCCAAATAAAACCAGAAACATAAAAGCGAAGAAGAAAGTACATACTGGATCTAAAGGACATATTAGTGACAAAGGATTTAAGTCCATTTTCTCTCCTCTTTGGCTTCTTCCTCATCCTCCATGAGCAGTTTGTCTTCCTCTTCTTTGCTTGATTTGGATGCTCATCCGGCGACTCATTACAACAGACCCAGCTCATCATCTTCTTTCCTCTCCTCTTTGCACAGCTTTATATCCCCATGATGAATATTCTACTTCTATGGATCAACCCAAGGGTGAATTAATCCACTTACAAACCGAAACCTCAAGGACACAGATTAAAGATTACGAATTTTTCTTTTTTTTGAAAACAATTACAAAAGAACTTATCAAAAAAAAAATTACAAAAGAAAACTTGGATTTTTTGAGGAAAAAATGTGCTTTATTTTTATTTGGTTTTTTACTCTTTGCCTCTTTCCAATGGACGGAAATGAACTGGTTTGTTTGGCTTGATGGTTGGACAGAGGACCTGGGTTAATTTTTTTTTTTAAAAAAAATTTAAACTTCGTGTTTATTTATTTACTTATTTATTAAATTTTGGTTGAACCTGGGATTTTGGAGGGATGAAATACTTCTTAACGGTAATACATCGTATGTCGTACGACCTCAGATATTCAGCTCCTAAATCTCAGCCGTTCATTTAACGTAACTTCAAATGGAGAGAAGTCAATGATAACCGAGTCGTTGGAGGAGAGGAATGAAGATGAGGTCAATCATGGATCAGATTAGTAGCTGCTGAAAAGAAGAACTAGAAATTTCAAGGCCTTTGAAAAAAAGAAATTCAAGATTCAACTGAATAAATTATGGAAATGGAAGAATGTTTGTGTGCTCGTTAGTGCACATGAAAATTCTATGGGCCCATCTATTGCTGACTTGGCATCTTAACATCCAACAACCTTAAATTATATCCTACACAGTCGTGCATGCTGCCAAGTGCTTATTTTTTCAGTAGTGCATCGGATGAGCACCTGATGAATGAAATTTACAAAAAATAAATGACTGTATCGTTTGATGAATGGAATCTGGAAAAATAATTGGCTGTAATTGGCAGCATGTGTGACCATATGGTGCACTTATACCGATTTCAAGCCATTAATGCCACATGATAGGTTGAAATTCTTATATGCATTGCTGCACACCATTTCTAGTTGAAACTCACAGACCATCGAGTGGCTGAATATTACCAATCGTCTCAGCATGCAATCACGGGTGAGATCATTAATGCACATTTTTGAATAATGATAATATTATGCGTTTCCACCAACATACATATTTAGGGACATCCATACACCAGTAAGAGATAGAGCCACGTATAGGGCAAGTGCTTGGCCATAAAATTTTTTATACCTTATTAGATGTAATAATATTTTAAGGTTTAAATTCTCAATTTTGTTTTCTTATTTGCCCACAATTTAGCCAATATTTCTGGTTTAATTTAATGTTAACTTAGGATTCGTTTAAATTTCCACAACATGTTAACCAGTCAAAAATGCACCTGGCATTGGTTCGCCGGCTTCTCCTACATGCTCATCTGATCTGAATTAAAGTCGGCAATAGGTACCAAAATACAAGTAAAGTCGGCAGCTTTAAAAGCATGCGGAAAAACCCTGCAACGCTTCTCCCTCTTCTCCTCCGCGATGTTCCTCGATGGCCATCTTCAAAACCCTGAGGACCCTCATCCGAAAACCTAACCGAAGATCTCGCCTCTCTTTCCAGGCCTCCGAGCTTCCCTTCTCCCCCTCCACGCCCTCTCCTCACTCTCTCGCCGCCTTCTCTCCTTCTCCTAGCTCCCCCGCCCTCGCCGTCGTCCCCAACCCCTTCTCCTTCGTCCTTCGCCTGACCTCCTCGCACCCAACCCTCTTCCCGCCGCTTTCCCGATGGGTTCCCTTCTCTGGCCCGCTCTTCCTCTCCTCACCGCCGTGGAAGCTCTCGCAGTCGGCGACGCCTCTGTACTTGCGCGGAAAAGAAGCGATCTTTCCAAAGGATTTGCTCAAAGTTCGGAGCTTCCCGATCAGATTAGGATTCAGGTCAGCAGGGGAGGTTGGGAGAGAGGTCGTGGATGTGATTGGATGGAGGCAAGCGTCGAACGTTGATGGAGAGATTGGGAGGGTGGGGATTGGTGAGAGCTTCCTAAATTTACCGAATTTGATCTCCCTCAGTAGGATGGCATCTGGCCCTTTGATTGGGTGGTACGTGAGTTCTCTGTTTAATCTGATCTTGTATTGTAGAAGTAGACTGTTTATTTTAGAATGATTTCTCGGTTTAGGGGCTGGAGTAAAAAATTTAGGCACCATTTTTTTTAAAAAAAAAAAATCTTTTTAGCATTTCTATTTAGTTTCTTGATTTATTAAGAAAGCTGTCCTAAATGGTACAATATCTTAAAAATGGTATCTGGCCCTTTGATTGGGTGGTACGTGTGTTGTCTGTTTAATTTGATCTCTTTTGCTTTGGGCTTCCACATTAACATGCGTTGTTGTCGTTGTTTGGTCTTGTATTGTAGAAGTAGATGATTTATTTTAGAATGATTTCTTGGTTTAGGGCTATCGTAGAAAATTTTGGTACCTTTTCTTTTTAAAAAAAATCTTTTTAGCATTTCTATGAAGTTTCTTGATTTATTAAGAAAGCAGGTATAAATGGTACAATATCTTAAAAATGGTGGAATAGTGAACACAACCCATTGGCTTTTTTAACTCTTAGCTATTTTATATAGTTTCTTCTTGTATTAGTTGAAAGAACAAAATCTAAACATGCTAAATTAGTTGAGATATTCTATTGGCTTTTGTGATGTTAGAAAATTTAACATATATGCAACATTTGGATATGATTGTAACTCAGCTATTATTTTTGAACATTTGGATATAAATACATACATACATACACACGTATATGTATTTATATATATATATATATATATATATATATATATATATATATATATATATATATATATATATATATATATATATATATATATATATATATATATATGCATACACTTGCATTATGCTAGTAGTTGTATCACAGACCTAACATGAAATCCATTGACTTTAAGTATTCAAAATGTGGAACTTCCACTTGGGATGTCTCTCCTGATCTTTGTCATTTATGGACTTAACTTTAGGTGGAGCTTACAGCTAACATATAACTCAGCCACCACTCTGTGACATGCACATCCCTTGCGATGTTGTCTTACATGCACAATTTGTAATATTCCACTAGTCTAGCCTCTGAGTGGCTCAAAGAGAGTGATCACGATCATGATGGATGGCAATGAAGACAAGGACATTAGATTGCCCTATAAAAAAAGCTTGTGTGTGTGTGGGGGGGTGGGGGGGTGGGGGGGCGATCCTCCCCAATTCCCCAAAGATTTGAGTTCCCACTTTCTTTATATCTATGGCAGATGTCCTCCGCAACTGAACTGCCAGATCAGGAAATGAATTAAGTCAGAAGGTAGTCCTCAATGGAAGTGAGATAGGTATGCTTCAGTTTCAAACCTTTTCGTTCCAAATGTTGGATCTGCATGTATATTCCTTTTTCATCTTCCACTTGATAATTCTTCTAGTCATCCACTTTTCTTTATGTTTTCCCCAGAATACCTTGCTATCTAAATACTGTTGATGCTACTTCCTTCTTCAGAAAGTTATCGAGAGGGTTGATGTCATGTTGACAGCTGCTTGCAGAAGAAGCAAGAAATGTGTCCTGTGATATTAGCTTATGCTGCTGAGGACTTGGCCCTTGATAGTTACGAACCACAAAGTAGAAACCCTCCTAAATATCAGTGTTTGCTTGTTGTCATGGTTGTTATATGGTTGATTTTAACATTCTTCTTCCATTTCTAATATTTGAAGTTTGGAGGCTTCTTCTTCTTCTCATTCTTCTTCTTTATTTTTGCTTTGGTGCATGTGTGTGGGTTTTTGTTTGGGGGTGGGTGGGAGGGAGGGGGGGGGGGGGGAGAGAGAGAGAGAGAGAGAGAGAGAGAGCTCATGCTGTGGCAAGTAACAACTTTTGAATCCAAAACACTGACATGCATCATATGTGACACCCATATACGAATGTTTCTGTTCGGCTTTTCAGATTTAATTATACCTAATTCAATGGTTTAAAAAGTCAAACTGCTTCAACAGAGTAGTCATTTCCTAAGAAAAGAAAAAAAAATATCACGTTGAAAATACAGAACTTTTTTTTTCAGAATCATAATTTTTTTCTGTTATAAGATCTTTTATTTAATAGGAACTTAATTCTACATCTATCATGAACTTGTAATACTTGGTGTCACAATAATGTCTTATGTTCTGGTCCCTATAGAGGTAAAACCCGACACACCACATCTGGGAAAAATTTAAAAAGAAAGAAAATTTATATCTGTTTTGATGCCCAATTGGATTTTTAATGACCTATGAATGTGGTGTAGGATGGTTATGAGTGAGTGGTATCTTCCTGCTTTTGGTGGTTTGGTCATCTCTGGAGCAACTGACTGGGTAAGCAATATTTCTTTTTGTAAAACAATGCCAGCAGAATTATCAAAACTCCTATTCCCGATTCTGACATGTTGCTCTGTGTTTTTGTTTTCTTATTGTTATAGTTGGATGGGTTCCTTGCAAGAAAGATGGGTATTAATTCTGTGATTGGATCATATCTGGATCCCCTTGCTGATAAGGTCAAATTGGTTGCATTAAACTAGTGGTTTATTGAATTCCACAGCTTCAATTGTTAGTGTTGCAGCATAAATCATGTCATATTTTGATGGTCAAACATTTGACATCTTGTCAGTACAGGTTTTAATTGGATGTGTCGCGCTAGCTATGGTTGATAAGAACCTCCTACATCGTAAGTACTTTGAACAACCTTGTTGCTGAGATACTAGTAATCTATCATAGTTGAGTGCACATTTTGATCTTTTCTTGTCTTGTGGAATATATTTCAATATTCATATGCCCTTCACTAATGGGCTAGAGCAACTCTGCAAACTGATCTAATCTGATTTTTTTGAAATTTTATGCTAGCACTGTTTTTTTTTTTTTTTTAAAAATAAAATATGACTAATAGGCAGAAAACAAAAGGCACCACTGAGTTATTTGCTTTTGTTTTCTCTCTTCTAATCAATGAAAGTTTTGACTGGTGTTTGATTTGATTTCACCTGTATGCTTGAGTGGTTTGTTCTAGATGAAAGGTTTGCTTAAAGCAGCACATGCAAATTTTCCTCTTGGCTGGCAGTGTTTATTTTCCATCTTAGTGAGTTCTCTATTATATCATTCTCTCTGATTGAATGATTTAACTGTCTTGTATCTCAAGAAAAATAAGCATTGGGTCCTAACAAGGAGGTGATGAAGTACTAAAATGTTTTTTTTTTCCAGAGAGGACTTTAGATCAAGGCACTTGGTTTTATGTGTCGTGTACTAATGTCAGAGAATTACTTTGAACAAATAATAGGGGGAAATTCTGACTTGTGTTCTGGTTTTGGAAGCTGGGCTTGTTGGCCTAGTGGTGTTAAGAGACATTGGTCTTGTCGGTGGAGCAATTTACAAAAGAGCTTCTAGCTTGGGATGGGAGGTGAGGTTTACACAATAAGAGAAAATTGGCCTGCTTTAGTCTGATAACATAATGCCCATCTTTTTGCTTGTAATGTAGTGGAGTTGGTCCGATTTCATCAATGTTGATGCAACTCGTCGAGACAAGGTGGAACCCCTCTTTATAAGCAAGGTATGCTTTTCCGCTCCAAGTTCTGTCCCATAGAAAATGGTATCTACTTTTCTTTTCTGAGAGTAGATGACTGTGCAGGTGAACACTGTCCTCCAATTGCTCTTAGTAGCCGCTGCTCTTCTTCAACCAGAATTTGGTAGTGAAGAAACCCATCTGTATATAACATACTTGAGGTCAGTTACAGTTTTATTTGAATTTTAATTCTAATTTTGCTTCAATAAAGGGCCATTGCTTGTGAAATGATACAAGGCTTGGGTTGACAAGCGCAATAGCAGGGTTCAAGTCTCAGGGTAGCCACTTCTCTGCAAGAAAGGAAATGCCAAATGTTAAGTCTTTCCCCAGTCTGCCCCTCCTAGGACCCTGGATTGCCAGGACCACAAACGAGTAATGGCCTTTATATTGCTTCAATAATACTTTAACTCTTGTATTGCCCCAAATATAAACTCCAGAAAACTTATCTATAGTTCTGTATTAAAACTACAGGCAAATATTTGGTTAAGCCGGAACTTTGATCACCATTATAAGCAGCCTACATGGCTTTGAGTGCCCCAATCTAGTACACTATGATCAAGTTGGTGGTGCTGAATCTATCTTTATATTTTTCTTCAGGGGTCTATATAGAAGTATCAAAGACTCAGGAATTTGGGTTAAAGAGTATGGTTCAGTGTCTACAACTCATTTTGTCATGCTTAGTATAAACTTATATACACATGCAATTGACTGATATGCCTGGTGAGTCTAACAAGAAATTGTATATTATCAATTAATTTTCTGATATAGCCTATGAAGGTTTACAATAGAAGAACCATGGAGAGTCAGGATTTTGCTTGGCGGACTAGTTGTATACGTATATGCAATTGATGAATTGCTGGTGAGTCCTATTAATATGCTGATATAACTTACGGAAGGTTCATGAATGAAAGGATTGAGGATTGCTTGGTTTTTATTTGGAGGGCAAATTTTGTTCGGAATATAAGGTTGTTCATGTTTGCTAGTTGATTTCAAATTGAAACAATTGCAGAGAAAAAAAAAACATGGTCTGAAATCGGAGAAGATGAATTGTGGAAAATATAAATGATCAAGGACAGCATTCTATATAAAAGGTTTTCTTCTTATTGTTTTTTAAGTTCTTGTAATTCAGTATCATTTTGCTTATTGGTGCTCAATGGTGCTTTAGAAATGAAGACAGCTCTATATTTAAAGCTATCATCTTCCCCTCTATTTTTATGTTCAATGAAATTTTGGATGGTTGCTCCTTATTCCCTTGAGCTTGAATTTTGGGATCTATAATGTATATCTGCCTACCTGCCATCTGGTCCAATTGGTTTGATGGGAACCTCCTCTCTATTATAAAATCTGCTTAACCTTCCTATGGAACCATCTCAATGTTGAGCTGTACTCTATCGCTGATCCAATATTTAATTGGAGAAGGCTTGGATGGTTTTGAAAACTTAGGTGAATATATTATGATATTGATAATGCATGGCTCAAACTATTTGTGCACTGTAACTCTAAGCTGACACAAGCTAGTATCATTCAATTCTACTTAAGCAATTGATTTCCCTGCTCCCATGATAGATGGATGGACCGTCCTTGTTGTGTTACTAGTCTTATTTAACAGGGAAAGATGCACCTATCTACAAAGCAAAATTCTGATCCAAATTATTTGTCTGTTTGCAGTTATTTGGTAGCTTCAACAACAGTAGCATCTTCAATAGCTTATGGAGCACAACATCTTTGCAAGAGATCAGCTTCCGCCACAGGGAAATGGTGCAACAGCTCAAGAAGCCAGTCTCTATGATTCCACGAGATCATTTTCTCATCAGTTTAATTAGACTGTTGGAAGTGCTGGTCATGTTTATTGTTCCAAGCCACATGCATCTAAAGGTTCTGATATTCGGAGCTGTTGTTCTTTACCTGTGTCAACACTGGCCAGCTATGGCTCAAAACAAGGATTGTACATGTTGCTCCAAGAAATCCTTGAAATTTTAAAGTTCGAGTTCATCACCACAAAATAGTAATGGGAAAATTGCAATTTTGATAAATAAGTTTATCATATTTTCTGTGAAATAAAATAGTTAATATATTTTGCTCAAGGTTTTTATAGTTACTTGTCTCAGAATTTTATCAAGTAGGGAGCATCTCGAATCTGCAAATTTGCTACAAATGGATAGCAGACCTCTTAATATTTTTCTCAATATGCAGATATAGAAATTATATGTTCTTATATTTTTATTCGTGGGAATGGTAATTGAATTTCAATTCAGGGAGCTTTTCATGAAAATGTACTACAAGTCAGCATCTTCAGACGAAGTGGGAGATGATGAGGTTTCAGCAATACGAAATATGATATTATTACAAAGTTTTTTTTTGGCTAAATTGTTATTATGTGACTTCTCCAATTTTTCATGACATTAGGTACACAAGAGTGAAGAATATTTCTGAAACAAAATTAATGCTCAATACGGTGCACGCTTTGTTCACGCAGGCTCTTGCCACATAACCATACAGATCCCAAGATAATTTGTGCCAGAGTAGTCATAATCTGCACTTTCTCAGTGTGACGGGTTTATGGAGCGCAACTCTGTTCAAACGCTTACAGGTCTGATCGAGTTACCGGCCGGGGCACCACTCACAAGGCCAAGGCAACAACGAGCGAGTCTTACCATGCAAACTAGAAGAATGCTTGCTTTACTGAATGATTCGATAGCTATACATGGTAACTAAAGGTGCCTGACAGATGGATCACAGGTTATCTAACATGGTGGAACTGTGGAAGGTGAATATGGTGGTTCTAAATTCCATTTATGAAGTCGAGAAATTACACTATCACAACTGTAATATATGATATGATATATAGCACTGATTAAACACATGCACAACAAGAAACAGTCGCAGATGATTGCAGTACGGAGCTGAAGTTTATAAATAATAGAAATGTAGCAAGAGTAGACCAACAAAATTGCCACATACTCAAATAGAAGCATTCATACGTGTGAAGAAATAAAATGTTCTGCAAGAACTGAAGGAACATGTGGCATTTCTGTTGCTCTCATCGACGTAGATCGTGTCACAGTTGGAAATCTCATATACTATAAAAGCCAATAAACTATAAGCTTATCGTCTTAGAATAGAATAATTAATAACTAACTTGAGGGAAACCATCGGAAAAATATAATTAGATAAGAAATTATCATTATCCTTGATATTTTTGACATTTCCTTCCATGGATGAGAAACTGCTCTTTGTGCATGATGGATATGCATTGTCTCACGATTTTCTTTTCCTTTTTGTTTCTCTAGTATTCTCATGGATCTGTATCGCTATTGCATATGGAAACCTAGAATTGGAGGTTCAGCTTTAAATCGTACATCCTGACTCGGAGAAAGAACTGTAAATGCTGCAAGATCGTTACGAGCCCTTCATATAATCATCTGTATAAATAAACAACCAGCAAAGACACTTTGAATCAGCACAGAATAATGCAGGTTAATACAAGATACAACTTATGTGTGGTCTAATACTCCAAGGTACTATCTTGTTACCCCTGCAGGTCCAGAACAGGCCAAACACATCCATGAACGCGCAAGACAACTAATTTAAGTATCATATAATAAGAAGCATTCACCGGATGATGACCACAAAACCAGGGTTACGGAAGTGCAAGACTGATTGAGTTGATTCACGGCATATCCTTCATATTTTACTACTCACAAATTAACCATTCACTAACAATCAAAATATGGATAATATGGAACAAACATCATAGTTTATAGTTTGCTGGTCATGGGCTGATTCATGACCATGATTAGTCCAAACTAAAAGATAATGCTTGATTTGAAAAACATTGATGAAATATAATAGACAAGTTATATGAATTCATATGTGATATTTACGAAAAATTTATGATAGTAAATGATTCTCGATATTCATATTTATGTAATTGTTGTGTTATAATTGGACATGAGGTTTTGTGGTTTATAATATCTTTTCGATATGATTCATTCATTATTTTTGAATTATATTATTATATTGATGTAAATGTGATGGAATTTTTACTGAGCTGTAAAGCTCACAATCCTTCTTTTCTTTATTTTTCAGAGTTGCAGGACAATTTTGGATGGATCTGATTTGGAGTTCGAGTAATGGAGTGATCTTATAGGCCTAGCATATTCTTTAGGGTCTCATCCTAAAGAGGGTGCGGTCATCACGTATCCGATCTGGATGTTGGATTCAAGGCATAATAAAGTGATATCAAAGCTTAGATTTAAGATCACTAGATACTGTGGCATGAGTGATATCGAAGCTTAAGATTATAATTACTCGAAATTATGATTTAAGTGATACTTGAACTTAAGGTAATGATCTATAGGGACTATGAGTTAAGGGGTATTTGAGCATAAGATTATGATCACTAAGGATGTGACTGGGGTAATTCAGAGGGTTTGGACTTCGATGGATAATTTATATCTCGGATTATAATTTGAAGGGTTGACCAAATTATAAGCTTATTGGTTTGGAAGTTATTTAGCAAATCTGATATATTTGCTGAATTTAGATCAGAGTGCACCGCGGATGTATGGTGGTTAAGTCATTTAAATCTAATCAAAAAGATTGATTCTAATTTAGAGGATATTATGATAGAAAATTAGAATTTCTTTTCGAGTAAAGAAGACTATTTAGGATCTTAAGGATAAGATAAGAATGTTGTATCCTTAAGGTTTCGACTTTTCAATATGCTAATTTTGAGGATGAAATTATTTTAAGAGGAGGAGAATGTATAGCCCGGCACGTTTGGGCTTTGGATCGGCCTCAAAGAAATAGGGCCCAAAAAAAAAAAAACAGAGATAGTAGAAGACTCCTAATTGGAGTCTTCTTTTTCATTTCTGACGGAATCAAGGGGTCAGCGAGAGTTCGGCTTAGGCTAGGACTCTCATCTATTAAAAAAAAAAAAAATCCTCCCTCCTCTTCCCTTGGATCTACACCCAAAACCCATAGCCATCGGGAAATAGAGGATTTTCGTGATGAATTCTTTGTGGGATTACCACTAGAAAAGGGATCACCGAAGTTTCTTGGCCGTCGGAGCAAGATGAGCTCCGATCCCTTCTTTCTTCAATTTCTTTCTTTCTTTCTTCCTCTGCGTCGCCGGTGCTCAAATCAAAGTCCGCGAGCCACCAGCTTTTCTTCCTTTTTTCTGCAAGTACGGTTGGCAATGGCTGTCATTCGGACTATCGTCGGGGGCCATGGGTTTGTCGCTGTCGAGGGTTGCCGTGAGTGGCCGACCCTGGTCTTCTATGGCTATGGGAGGGTGGGGAGAAAAGTAGGATTGAATCCCTTATTTTGGGATAAAAAAAGAAGAGAAGGAGAGAGGAGGAAGGTCTCTCTCTTCTCTAATTATCTGTTAATCAATTAATTAATTAGTGAATTATTTATTTATTGCTCTCTCTTTTAAATGGATTATGGGAAATAAGAAGGGGAGAAATCCCCTGTTTTGGGGAGGAAGAGGAGGAAGAAGAGAAGAACCTCTTCTTTGATTTGGGATTTAGAATTAAACATTTAATTATTTAGTTATTTTAAAAGATTTTAGAAAAAAATAATAATAATAGAGGGAGAGAGGGAAAATTTTGGGATTTAGGGCCGTGGACCCCATGAATTCCGATAGAAAGATTTAATAATTTAATTTAATTAATTTAATATATTTTAAAATATTAATTTGAATATCTAGGAGAACAATCCTTCGATCAAAAGATCGTTGAGCAAGCCCCATGGCACTCGACGCGTAAAATCGGGATGCAGATTGAGATTAGAAGATTAATTGGGCATCAATAAAAGTAAGGGTCCCTTTACATAATCATCTGTATGTATATTTTTGCATCATATATGATGATTTTGGTTGTATGTAAATATATGATTATTTAATTATATATGTGCATCACATGTTGATTGTTTGATTGTTGAAAATGTGAGGTTTGATGTTTGAAAATTGAACAAGAGATGTAATACAAATTATTGAAAGAACTATTAAATATATAAGAGGATTTGGACTAGCCATGATGTGGATTGCTAGTCACGGGCCAAATCGTGACATCCTAAATTGCCGGTCATAGGCCTAATCATGACACCTTGGTTTGCTAATGCAGGCCGAAGTGCGACTGTTTGGTTTGCCACTGCAGGCTGAAGTGCGGCTAGTCTGGTTTGCCACTGCGGGCCAAAGCGCAGTTATTATGAATTGCCACTATAGGCCGAAGCGTAGTTTATGGTTTGCCAGTCACGGGTTGAATCGTGATCATGATTAGTCCAAACTAAAAGATAATACTTAATTTGAAAAACATTAATGAAATATAAAAGATAGGTTATATGAATTCATGTATGATATTTATGAGAAAATTTATGGTAGTATATGATTCTTGATATTCATATTTATGTAATTGTTGTGTTATAATTGGACATAAGGTTTTGTGGCTTATGATATCTTTTCGATGTGATTCATTCATTATTTTTGAATTGTATTATTATATTGGTATAAATGTGATGGGATTCTTACTAATTTGTAAAGTTCAAAATTCTTTTTTTCTTCATTTTTCAGAGTTGAAGGACACATAATTTTGGATGAGTCTGATCTGAAGTTCGAGTAATGGAGTGATCTTATAGGCTTGGCATATTCTTTAGGGCCTCGCTCTAAGGAGTGTGCGGTTATCATGTATCCGATCTAGGTGCTAGGTTCGGGGCGTGACAAAACCACCACTCTTATGCACGCTACTTAAATTGCAAGCTAGGAAGGAGGCCGGGCGAGCAAGCTTCGGGTTACGGAGAGCAAGACTACCACCGTGCAACAGGGTGTGTCCTCCAATATGGATATGGGGAAGATAGGAATGATGGTCGGAGAATGGTTTGCATCCTACATCGTAAACAAACTGGCTGAAATGGTTTCGCTGCATTTGGAAGGCCAGTATGATCTGTTCACTGATGTTAAGACTATGGTGGAGGATGTGAAGGCTAGACTTCCGCGTATCCAAGTCATCATCCAAGCAGCAGAGGGGAGGCCGATCAGGGACCCAGCACTGGCCACATGGCTGAGGGAACTCAAAGGTGCTGCCTACGAGGCCGACGCTGTGTTGGATGACCTTGAATTCAAGATGCTTCATGATAAGCTGCACAAAAAGAGCAAGGTGAGTGACTTTGTGTCCTCTGCTGTTAAGCTTCTCAAGCATTTTATAATGTCCGATGATGAGCTGGAAAACTTGAAAAATCTTGTGGGTAGTCTTGACAAGATTTATACTAATATCAATTACATAGAGGCACAATTAAAGGACTACAACTCAAAGCAGAGAAGTGTGACCAGAGAGACCAGCTCGATTATCCAGGATATTGTGTTTGGGAGAGACAGAGAGAGACATGATATTGGATGTCTTGTTGCGTTCCGCTGATGAACCAGGATCTAGCATCAAATGTGGGACTGGGGCTAGCAGCTACCTGAGTCTTGGTGTTCTTCCTATAGTAGGCATCGGGGGTGTTGGCAAGACTAACTACTCTGGCTCAAATTATCTATAATGATGAAAGAGTAGTAAGGCATTTTGAGATGAGGAAGTGGGTCTATGTGTCTGACGATTTTGATGTCAAGTGGATTTCCGAGGAGCTGGTATATGACTCGATAGACAAACAAATCTCCACTCATATTAGTTTGGATAATATTCTAGGGATACTTAAAGATGCTACGACGAACAAGAGGTTTTTGTTTGTCCTTGATGATGTGTGGGATGAGACCGGTAGCAAGTGGGAAAAACTCCGTAGTGTCTTGACATCTGGAGCAAAAGGAAGCATGGTTCTGGTGACAACTCAAAGTCCAGTTGTAGCAAGAGTAATGGGCACAATGGACCCGATAGTGTTGAACTGTCTGCGGGAAGATGACTACTGGAGACTTTTTGAACATTGTGCATTTGGTGATAAAATTCTTGAGGAAGAGCAAAGGGAAAAATTGCAAGCAATAGGAAGGAAAATATCTGAAAAACTGCACGGTTTACCTCTAGCTGGAAGAGTACTGGGAAGTTTGTTGAAGACCAAATTAGATGAGGATCACTGGAAGATGATCTTAAAAAGTGAGTGGTGGGAACATGAATATGTTTTAGATAATATCCTTCCATCTCTGGCTTTAAGTTATGAACACATGAATGCAAATCTCAAGCAATGCTTTGCTTATTGTTCCATATTTCCCAGGAGCTATATTTTCCAAAAAGATCAGTTAGTCCAGATGTGGATGGCTCAAGGTTTTATCCAAAACAAAAATCAGGTAAGAATGAGAATGGAGGACCTCGGGAGTCAGATATTTGATGAATTAACTAATAGGTACTTCTTTCTGCCAACTCTGAATAACAAGTATGTGATGCATGATCTGATAAGAGAATTGGCAGTTTATGTTTCATTGGATGAATGTTTGGTCATTAGTGAAGAGAAAGAAGAAATTCCAGAGACAATTCGACACTTGACTCTGAGGACTGATAAAATGGATGCATTTATGGACGTGTAAACTTCAAAACCTACGGTCCATTTTATTCTTTGGTGATTACGATTCTGAAATATTTTATATTTTTCTTGATGGCATGTTAAAAATTTCAAAAAGCTTGCGTGTTTTGGATTTATCTAACAGTCGCATGAAGCTGAAGAAGCTACCAGATGCTATCGGTGGGTTCATCACATCTACGGTACTTGGATATTTCCTGCAGTTGGATCATCGAACAGCTGCCCAAATCAATTTTGTATGGCTATGCCATCTGCAAGTTTCTGAACATGCGATCTTCCCACATTAAAAAATTACCGGAAGACATGAACAAATTAATCAACTTGCGTCACTTTATATGGAGATGCGCATGTAATTTCTCTGATTCCTGGAATTGGAGATCTTACCAACCTTCAAGAATTAGAGGAATTCCAAGTCAGAAAGAAGAAGGCGGACATGAGATTGGAGAGTTGAAGGGCTTGAGAAATCTTCCGCAGACGGCTTTGGATCAAGAATCTTGAGAATATCGAGAGTAAGGAGGAGGCCATGGAGGCAATGTTGAAGGACAAAGAACACTTAACTGTATTGCATTTAGAAAAGAATTTTGATGCAAGAAGTCTTCCTGATATGGAGAAAGAGATATTTGAAGGACTCCAACCACATCCCAATCTTAAAGAGTTGAAGATCAAGGGCTTTAGTGGTTCAGATTTCCAACTTGGATGGTGGAAAATAAGTTTCTAATCAATCTAGAATTGATTTGTCTAGAATCTTGTGGCAGGTTGGCGAGTATCCCGCCACTAGGGACAGCTGCCTTGCCTCAAGGATCTTCGGATTGCTACCATGCCTTCCATAAAACGAGTTGATCATGAATTTTATGGTGACACTGGTGCGGCATTCCCATCTCTGGAGTTCCTAGAATTTCGTGACTTCAGTGAATGGGAGGAGTGGTTGGAAGCAGATGGGGCACAATTTTTACCTCGCCTCCATATACTCCACCTATATAGTTGCTTCAAGCTAAGGAAAGTACCCCTCCTCTTCCTGTCCTCATCACTTGTAGACCTCAATATCCAAGACTGTTGTGACTTCGGCGGTGCACTACCCGGATGTCTGCAAAGTCTCACCTCTCTCACCATTCTAGTGATCATTCGTTACCACTCCCAAGTATCTCTTTGTTTATCAAATTTGCATGCTCTCAAGCAGTTGCACCTTGACGATTGCCCAGAGATGAAGTTAGTTGGGGGTTTACAGTTCCTTACTACTCTTGAAACACTAGAACTCACAAAATGTCCTAAGCTCATGGAGTCCTCAGAGCCTGTGCAGCTCCATGAGGAGCAGGGCCTGCGGGTTCTCCACTGGCTCCGCATAGATGACACGATCCTACTTCAAAATCCGTGGATTCTGTTGGGAAGCCTTCCCTCGTTGCAGCATTTGTGGATTTGTCCTTGTCATCGTATGACTAACTTTACCGAGGAACATGAACTGTGGTTCCAGCAACTAACATCCCTTCAACACCTGGAGATTCAAGACAGCCGAAGCCTTGAAAGCCTACCTACTTCTTTGGCAAAATTTTCCACTATCAGGAGGCTGATTATACGCACCTGCCCCAACGTTAGCTCACTACTAGGGAATGAGTTGCCTACTTCACTCAAAGAATTACTCATCGAGAGATGTCCTTTGTTGAAGGACCGATGCCAAAAAGGAGCTGATTGGCCAAAGATTGCTCACATACCTTTTATACGTATTGATGCCGAAATCATACAAATGCTGTGAAAAGAGAATTCGATGCTACTCCTACGTCCATTCTTCGGGTAACCTTCGAGTTCTATATATAGATACACATGTATATATCCTAGTTCTTAGATTTTCCTTGCCCCCCTTTTTTTTTTGTGGATTTATTATCCATATTAGTCTTTTCTTCTCTAAAAGTTTTTTAACATTCCTTTTCTGCGCAATCTTGTGGCTTTCTCCTTGTTTTTCGATATTCGGTTGTCAAAACATGGACCAGACTTAAAGAGTAATCTTGGAAGCTTTTGCTTGTGTTCAAAACACTTCGTTTTAAACTCTTGTGAATCCTTAAATCGTGATTGTTGTTGCTAACATGGGGTTACCTGTAGAATGCTGTATATCGGGTTAACTGTGCCAATTGATGTGCCTTGTGGCATTCTTCAGGTTGTGTCATTGCCTTTAGTGATTGGCTGTTTTACTAAAAGATGCTAGCTAATATAAAATCTGAATACTCCAAGTTTTTTTTTATCTTTAATTTGCAAGATAAGTAAAAGTTGCGGCAGGTCCTGTGTAAGTTCAATACCATGTTCTCTTGGGAAACTTGGGATTTCTGAAATTTTATATTTGAATTTTGGGAAGTATCTTAAATGAAGTAAAGGGTATTACGAGTTTCAATCGGAATCATATTAAAGCAGTTACATTCTGTTACATGTAAAAGGAACATGCAACTATAATTTGTTTATGTCCATGAGGCCAAGATGCAAACTGCAACCCCAACTACAGTTCAAAGTTCAAAGCAATTTATTTGGCAATGAAATTTTAACTTTTGGCAGACATACAAAGCATAAAATGTTCATCTAAATTTCAAAAATAGACTCCTTTCTTCTTCCTACTTTTTCTTCAATCCTCTGCTTTGCTTATAAATTCATCCAATGGTTCTGTGGCACAAGTTGCTTGCCGGGAGTTTTCTCATTTGGAAGGCTTAATTAGTGCATCTCAATTTTAAAGTGAGGACTCGAACCCTTGGCTGTGCTAATATTGAAAACATTCTTTCCTATATCACTTGCAATACTACTTTCTCCAAATAAGCACTTTTGGTGCACCACATCAATTTTCTTAAGAAGGTTTGAACCATAGATAAAAGTTGCAAAATCCTCAGTTTTACCCCTCAAATATACTTCCATGTACCACGGAGTCCTCCCTGGGATGTTGACATGAGTGCAACCTGCATAAAACCTCAGTTTCACACTTGTCTCCATGATGAAGCTTGATCATCATACTTTCTTGACCTAACAAGCAAGCGATGGGGATGCTTATATTTCACTATCTAGAATTGTCTCCTAGTCTTATTTCTGGACCCTCCAGATTTATTGTTAACCATTTTACTGCAGGAGCATGTAAATTCAATCTAACTGCTCATTTCATACTTACATATAGATTCTCCGATTCGCGCTTCATGGTAGGGGAGGGTAAATTTTCAAGTTTCCCTGATAAAATATTACTCTTCATTTTCAGTTCCATTTTTTACTTATAAAATGAAAATTTTGGACAATTGTTAAGAATATTGGATGACTTGATCCCTTGCATCATGATTCGGATCCTGTTTACATATCCTACCAAATCAACATAGACTGCTGAAGATGCCGAGGACCAAATGTCATGGAGGCTGGCATGTTTAAACCATCTGACCTCCATGAATATATGGTGTTGGTGCAAATCTCTGCGAGGAATCAATTCACCTCGTATTCCTCCTGCACAGACTTAAAAAAAACTCCATGTTTTGCTGGCCATGCATCTGGGACGAGCTTGTTTTAATCAAGAGGTTCGCTGATTCAGCTATTCCCGTAGATCTTAGCTAGCTGCATGTGCCTTGCATCGGGTTTTATGCGATTGATATTTACTAGGTTTCTTGAGTTCTATCGATGTATATTCACATCCAGAACGCCTAGAGCCATCATGCAGTCTTCACTTTTAATTAGTAGGCTCGGTGTCTTTATAAAAAGAGCATAGCACATGTATATGGTGGCTTCATTATGGTGCTAACTTCACGCTTCATTCAATTTTCTCAAATCCTTTCACTGGCACCAGTTCTGGATATTGTAGTGCAGGTTCGTTTTCGTCAGCCACTTCCAATCCTCATCAACTCGAGGTCTACAGAACTTCCACCAGGTCCCTAGTGGATTTTCTTTCTACTTGGGAACTTCACAGCCCCTCAATTCTTACCATGGAAGTCGAGCCCTCCAAGCAAGTCAAGCCTCATCTGAATCCACCAAAGTTGTTTCAAACCGTCCATTATCACCGCATCTGCCCCCGAAGAAGCCACAGCTAAGTGCAACATATTCAATTTCACATTGTATATTTGGAGCTACTGCGGCATCCTCTATCCTGTTAATTCCTGCTGCTGTGAAGTTTAACCTTTTGTATGATGTATGAAAGCCAATTTCTGAAGTTGCTTCCGAGAGAGCTTTTTCAAAATATGTCGAAATCAAATATCTGGATCGGTTTGCAGATGATAAACCCAGAGCATGGCATTCAGACTGGCATAGGTTCATGTTTTATATGCAAATAACCATCCAGAATAAGTAGGAAACTACTGCTAAGGATATCATTTTTCTAATTAATTTTTTTCTTTGGCTATTTTTGTTTTTCATTGTGTTGAAATTAGATTGTACTCATTTTGTGAAAACTGTGATGATGCCATTTTCTGCCTTGGAACCCGGAACCTCTCCCCACTGCATGCTGATGGTAGAGTGCGATGGAAACAAACAGGCTTTGGTCTACCCTTACGTTTTGCGGTTTTTCCCTCCCTAGATATGTATTCAGGTGCAGGTTCTTGCGGGGATTAATGAGGCCCCAAGAATGGTCCACTGAACTAGGTCCACACCACGGAAGATATTATATGGCAACTGATTTTTCTGACGTTAGCATTTTTAGGTAAGGGATTTGGATCTTTATCTTTCACATGGTTGATTGTCTTTTCTTTGACAGTCCCAACCACTGGATCATGTTTTGCATAATTTTCAAAGCATATCTTATTACTTTCTTCTATCTACGCTATAGATTGTAAAGCTGATCTTGTATTTCGAGACTCTACAAAAAAACGGAAGATCAATCATTTTTTTATGCGGAAGATACGATCCAAACCCGCTAGGTAATGATGTTTATCTGAAGAAAACTAATCCCTTTGGTCAACATCTCGGATAAACTTTTGCAATAATTGCTCGCACCGTAGTTGGATGGGGACGCGAACTTGCAACTTGGAGTCTAGCATTATCTCTAAAATCTGCTTTTGACCAGCTGCAAGGTTTCGGTACCTCACACTTAATATTTTATTCAATTGATGTACTGGTAGATGCGATCTTGCTTGTTTACCATCCACAAGATCGATAAATCGAAGAAAAATTGCTATGTCGTCGATTCGAAGAGGAGAGATAATCGTACCGCCTAAAATTGCAAGCTAGTTAGAAGACCGACCGAGCAAGATCCCTGTCTTCAACCGTGCAACCGGAGTTTCCTCCGATATGGCTATGGAGAAGATCGGAATGATGGTCGGAGAATTGATTGTATCCTACGTCTTCAATAGACTGGCTGATGTGGTTTGGGTGAATTTGGAGGACCAGTTCACGGATGTTAAGCCTATGGTGGAGGCTGTGGCGGCTAGACTTCCACGCATCCGGGAAGTGATCCAAGCAGCGGAGGGGAGGCCGATCAGGGACCCAGCTCTGGCTACATGGCTGAGAGAACTCAAAGATGCTGCATGCGAGGTTGACGACGTGCTGGATGAGCATGAATTCAAAGAGCTTCATCAGAAGCTGTTCGACAAGAGAAAGGTGAGTGACTTTGTACCCTATCTTGTTAAGTTTCTCAAGCATTTGATAATATCCGACGATGACCTGGAAAAGTTGAGGAAACTTGTGGGAAATCTTGACAAGATTTATACTAATATCAATTACATAGAAGAACAATTAAAGCACTACCACTCAAAGCAGAGAAGTGTGACCAGAGAGACCAGCTCGATTGTCGATGTTATTGTGTTTGGGAGAAACAAAGAGAGAGATATGATACTAGATAAGTTGCACTTAGTTGATGGACCAGAATCTCGCAAGACATGTGAGGCTGGGAGTAGTGGCAATCCAAGTCCTGCTGTGGTTCCGAGTGTTGGTGTTCTTCCTGTAATAGGCATTGGTGGTGTTGGCAAGACTACCCTGGCTCAAATTATCTATAATGATGAAAGAGTAGCAAGGCATTTTGAGATGAGGAAGTGGGTCTACGTGTCTGACGATTTTGATGTCAAGCGGATTTCCAAGGAGCTGGTATATGACTCGATAGACAACCTAATCTCCACTCATATTAGTTTGGATAATATTCTAGAGAGACTTAAAGATGCTACGACGAACAAGAGGTTTTTGTTTGTCCTTGATGATGTGTGGGATGAGACTGGTAGCAAGTGGGAAAAACTCCGTAGTGCGTTAACATCTGGAGCAAAAGGAAGCATGGTTCTGGTGACAACTCAAAGTCCAGTTGTAGCAAAAGTAATGGGCACGATGGACCCGATAGAGTTGAACTGTCTGCAGGAAGTTGACTACTGGAGACTTTTTGAACATTGTGCATTTGGTGACCAAATTCTTGAGGAAGAGCGAAGGGAAAGATTGCAAGCAATAGGAAGGAAAATATCTGAAAAAACTGCACGGTTTACCTCTAGCTGGAAGAGTTCTGGGAAGTTTGTTGAAGACCAAATTAGATGAGGATCACTGGAAGATGATCTTAGAAAGTGAGTGGTGGGAGCAAGAATATGTTTTAGATAATATCCTTCCATCTCTGGCTTTAAGTTATGAACACATGAATGCAAATCTCAAGCAATGCTTCGCTTATTGTTCCATATTTCCCAAGAGCTATATGTTTGAAAAAGATCGGTTAGTTGAGATGTGGATGGCTCAAGGTTTTCTCCAGGGCAAGAATCAGGAAAGAATGAGGATGGAGGACATCGGGAGTCAGATATTTGATGAACTAACTAGCAGGTACTTCTTTCTACCTACTCTGACTGCCAAGTATGAGATGCACGATCTGATAAGAGAAGTGGCGGTTTGTGTTTCATTAGGTGAATGTTTGGTTATTAGTGATGAGACAGCAGAAATTCCCGCGACAATTCGCCACTTGACTCTAAGGACTTCTAACATGAATGCATTTAGCGAGAGGTGTAAACCTCAAAATCGACGGTCCATTTTATTCTTTGCTGATTATGGTTTGGACATGTTAGAAAAATCAAAAAGCCTGCGTGTTTTGGATTTATCTTACAGTCAGATGAAGCTAAGGAAGCTACCAAAGGCCATCAGTAGGTTGTCACATCTACGGTACTTAGATATCTCCCGCACCATGATCCAAGAGCTGCCAAATTCATTTGGTGAGCTTTGCCATCTGCAAGTTCTGAACATGCGATCCTGCTACATTACAAGTTTTCCTAAAGGCATGAACAAATTAATCAACTTGCGCCATTTAAATGGAGACGTGGACATAATTTCAAAAATTACTGGGATTGGAGATCTTACCAACCTTCAAGAATTAGAGGAATTCCGAGTCACAAAGGAGCCGCGACATGGGATTGGAGAGTTGGAGCGCTTGAAAAATCTTCGGAGACAGCTTTGCATCAAGAATCTCGAGAATGTCCAAAATAAGGAGGAGGCCATGAAGGCGATGTTGAAGGACAAAGAACACCTAACTATATTGCATTTAGAATGGAACTTTGATGCAGGAAGTCTTCCTGATGTGGAGAAGGAGATATTTGAAGGACTCCAACCACATCCCAATCTTGAAGAGCTGGAGATCAAGGGCTATGGGGATATCAGATTTCCAACTTGGATGGTGGAAAATAAATTTCTAACCAAGCTAGAATTGATTGGTCTAGAATCTTGTGGCAGGTTGGAGAGTATCCCGCCACTAGGGCAGCTGCCTTCCCTCAAGGATCTTCGGATTGAAGACATGCCTGCCATAAAAAAAATTGGTCATGAATTTTATGGTGACACTGGTGTGGCATTTCCATCCCTGAAGGTACTAATATTTAATGTCTTCAATGAATGGGAGGAGTGGTTGGGAGCAGATAGCGCACAAATTTTACCTCGCCTCCGTTACCTCTCCCTCAATAATTGCATTAAGCTAAGGAAAGCACCTCTCCTCTTCCTGTCCTCATCGCTTGCAGAGCTCAATATCAAAAACTGTTGTGACCTCGGCAGTGCACTGCCCAGATGTCTGCAAGGTCTCACCTCTCTCATCAAGCTAGAGATCACTCATTACGCCCCCCAAGTATCTCTTTGCTTATCAAATTTGCGTGCTCTCATACATTTGCACCTTGAGGATTGCCCAGAGATGAAGTTAGTTGGGGGGTTACAGTTCCTCACTACTCTTGAATTACTGCACCTTACACGATGTCCTACGCTCATCGAGTCCTCGGAGCGTGGGCAGCTGCACGAGCAGCAGGGACCGCGAGCTCTCTGTCGTCTCAACATAGACGACACGATCCTACTTCAAACAACTATGGATTCTATTGGGAAGCCTCCACTCACTGCAGCATTTGTGGATTCATCCTGGTTCAAATGACTAACTTCACAGAGGGACATGAGCTGTGGTTCCGGCAACTGACATCCCTTCAAATCCTGGGATATCGAACACAGCGAAAAACTTGAAAGCCTACCTACTTCCTTGGTAAATTTTTTCACCATCAGGATGCTGACTATACGCGCCTGCCCCAACGTAAGCTCACTGCCAGAGAATGGCTTGCCTGCTTCGCTCAAAGAATTACATATCACGGGATGCCCTTTGTTGAAGGACCGATGCCAAAAAGGAGGAGCTGACAGGACAAAGATTGCTCACATACCTTTAATACGCATTGACGGCGAAACGATACAAAATGCTGTGAAAAGAGAATTCGATGCCACTCCTACATCCATGCTTCAGGTAATCCTTCAAGTTCTATATATGCATACACACGCATATATATCCTAGTTATATTTTGCATTGTTTATGTACTAGTGACTCCAGATTGCGACTATATACAAGGATAATAGCTTCACAAGGTCCTCATTTTCTAGCTTTTTTTCTTCATTTTCTTTAGTCAATTCATATTCCCATAGACTCAAAGTCATATCCTCTCTTTTTTTTTCTTTTTGGATAAAGGAGCAACAAAACAGCCACTCAGCTGTATTAAGAAAGAAAAAATACAGAGAAGTTATAGGAAGTGGGGGGAGTGGCAAGATAAGAGGTTTATGGGACCTAG
>QRFJ01000319.1:1603888-1797137 GCA_006176705.1 Cocos nucifera
ATATGCTTTGGATTTCTGATGAGACTCGCTCCTTAGCAGGCTATGGGCCATTGTTGTCGCAGTATATAGAATGGCATCTGATGCTTTACTTGAGTTTTGCAGCAAAACTTTTTGTACCAGAAGCTTCCTTCCGTAGCCTCTGATGCAGGCGATTATATTCTTGCTTCATGTGGAATCTGCTTATCACCTTGCTTGAGAACTCTTCCAGCTGACAAGCTCCACCATTGCACATAAACAGACTCTTAGTGTCGACTTTCGATCATCTATATCGGACATGAAGTCCGAGTCTGTGTATCCCTGGACCAGGAGTTCTCCTTTACCAAAGACCAACATCATATCCTTAGTTCTTCTCAAGTACTTAAGGATACACTTCACAGAAGTCCAGTGTTCTTCACCTGGATTTGACTGATATCTGCTTGTGACACTCACAGCATGGGCTATATCAGGTCGTGTACATAGCATGGCATACATGAGGCTCCCTATTGAGAAGCATAAGGGATCTTTGCTCATGCGTTCTATTTTCCTAGGTGTGCTGGGCACATCTTCTTGAAGATGAATACCATGTCTGAAGGGTATTAATCCCCTCTTAGAGTTTTCATACTAACTTCTTTAGTACTTTCTCTATGTACATCTTCTGTGAAAGTCCTAGCATCCTATTCGGTCTATCCCTATAGACCTTAATTCCTAGAATAAAGGATGCTTCCCCTAGGTCTTTCATGGAGAATTCCTTAGACAACCACATCTTGACTGATGTCAACATGGGAATATCATTCCCAATAAGGAGGATGTCATCCACGTACAATACGAGGAAGACAACAAGCTCCCACTGACCTTTTTGAAAACACACGGTTCCTCTTGCTTTTTTATGAAAACAAAGTTTGATCACATCATGAAACGAGTGTTCCAGGCTTCGAGAGCTTGCTTAAGTCCATATATGGCTTTGCAGCTTGCAAACCTTGTGATCAGTATCACTGGATGTGAAACCTAGGTGCTGTTCCATAATAGATATCTCCTCTCAAGATATCTGCATTTAGAGCGGTTTTCACGTCCATTTGCCATATTTCAATAAAATAGGTCACAGGCAGAGCAATGTGCGGATGGATTTAGCATAGCCACTGGGGAAAAGGTATCCTGATAGTCAATGCCTTCACGTTGACTATAATCTTTTGCCACTAGTCTAGGCCTTGAATGTCTCTCACATTCCATCTACACCAATCTTTCTCTTAAGATCCATTAACATCCATAGGTACTATACTTTGGTGATCTACCAAGGTCCAGACTTGGTTTGAGTGCATTGAGTCGATTTCTGACTCATTTGCCTCAGCCATTTCTCGAGTCGATATCTGATATCCCTCGTTTAGGTTTGGGATCAATCACCATGAGCACCATTCCTAGAGAACATTTCCTCTACGTCCTTCTGAATAATACCTAAGTATCTTCAGGGGAGGAAACTCTTTTCGATCTATCGAGGTGGAGGAGGGTAGTGTTCTTATTGGCTCAAAACCTGATTTGGTTCCTTTGGTCCTTAAGCTCTTTCCACTTGTGGACTTTCTCATCAAGCTTATCTGCTTCCAATGCCTATCGTTGAATAAACTATTTTTCAAGAAAATGCATGTCGACTCACAATCACATTGTGTCTTCTAGGAATAGTAAAATAGTATTCTAATGACTCTTTAGGATATCCTATGAATCAGCTCTAAAGGACTAAAACTCTAACTTGTCCGCTTGTTGTCTTTTGACATGAAGCCGGACAACCCAAATTCTGAGATGACTCAGACTTGGTTTCTTACCGTGCCATATCTCATACGTGTGGTAGGAACGTTTTAGAGGGAACCTATTCAGTAGATAGAATTGGAAGTAACAATGATGTCCCCAAAGGAAATCAGAGGTCTGTGAAGCTCATCATGGATGCGAACCATATCCAATAGGTCCGATTTTCATCGTCTGAAACCCCATTGAGTGAGGTTGTTCCTGGTGGAGTCCATTGAGAGACTATGCCATTTTTCCTTAAGATTGTCTAGGAATCTTCGGCTAAGATTCACTCCTCGATTGATCGAGAAACCTTAATGGGTTTTATCTGTGTTTTTCTACTTCATGTCTGAATTCTTTGAACTTTTCCAAAAGCCTTCAGACTTGTGTCTCATAAGATACACATACCATACCTAGACAGATCATCGAGTAAAGAGATAGAAGTAGAAAAATTGCCTCTAGCCAGCATCAAATGCGCACACACTGTATGTACGGGCAAGGAGATCTGTGGCCCTCTCCCCATGTCCAACAAAAGGGAGTTTAGTCATTTGCCTTGAAGAGCAGATCACAAGTTGATATGACTCGGAAAGTCAATGACTCAATAGCCCATTTTTCTTCCAATTTGTTGATCCTATCTTCTGCTATATGACCTAATCTCAGGTGCCATAGATATCTGTCGTTGTGGACTATCCTAGGTCGTTTGGCATTCACTTTTGCTTGATAGTTAGAACAGGTACATCAATATGGAGCTGATAAAGACCATTAATAAGGAAAACCATTTGCAATTTTATTTCTTTCATAAAGAATGTTACAATTGGTCCTTAAAGAAGGTATCACATACCTTCTTGTGCTAAGCATGAAAAGAAAATCAAATTCCTGCTAGCTGCAGGCACATAATAAATAGTCTTTTAAAACTAAGTCTAAACCAGATGGTATAATCGAAGAGGTATGTTCCACGGCTACTGCAGCAACTCTTGCTCCATTACGAGCGTAGGATCATGTCTCCATCCCTCAGCCTCCGCTATCCCAAGATCCCTGCATGAAGTGCACAGATGAGCACAGAACCAGAGTCAAGCATCAAACTGGATGCAGAAGAAAAATCGTAAGGTTAGACTCAATAACGAGCATACCTCCAAAGAAGACCTTCCTTCTTGTTCTTAGGTGGCCAGGTAAGTAGGGCAGTTCCGCTTCCAATGGCCTCGCTGTTGCAATGAAAACCTTTCCTTGCATCGGCACTTTTTCTTGGTTCTGCCTTCTTCTTCTTTGATCTTCCTACCTTTTGCTTTTTTCAGACTTCCTTTTCTTTCCATAAGATTTTTTTTTGGAAGAAGTCCTTTCCATAGCAGAATGAGCCTTTAGAATCTTTCATAGAAAGCTCAGCGGTAACCAGCATATTCATCAATTCGGCCAAGGAATTTGAAGTTTATGCATGTGGTAATTCATGATGAATTGCCCATATGCATCAGTCAAGGATTGCAGAATAATATCATTCTGCAGTCCAAGTCAAACTCTCACACCGAAGTCTCTCAAAGCTCTTCAAGTCTTGATCAATTGTCAGACAGTATCTTGGACTGACTGCCATCACGCATCTTAGCCTTAAAAAGTCATTTCGTGACTTGATATTGGTGCTGCGACTCTGTTCACCAAACATCTCCTGAGGTGAGCCAACATTGGCGAGCAGTCCTGATATCTTCTGTTGGCGCTGGAGCTCATCAGACATCGAGCCAACATGTGATATCTGGCCTTATTTCTTTGTCTATCCATTTTTCAGAGACGCTCTCTGTTCAATGGATGACGAGCTTGGTAAGATGGGAGGTCCTGGTCCAACATGTTCAACTTCTCTGAACCCAAAATTGTGTTTCTGAGCCAATCTTTATAATTGGGTCAGTAGTCTATGTGTGTCCAGGATACGTGCCAATGGGTTGGACGCAGACATTTTCCTGTAGAGAGTCAAAAGATTCTAGTTAGATACTATAATTTTGACTTGACCAATTTGTTTAGGATTTTATTTTTTAAAAATTAGCTTCCCACTATTTTCTCGGATCCCTACACTCCCTCTGTAGAGATGCAAAAATCTCACGATTATGATTTCTAGTGGGGGTTGCGTCTCACCAACTGACTCATCACCTTCACCTAAACAGTTATTGGTGAAGGTTAGCCAATGAGTGAAAACTTCTTGTTCAATGATTCTCTCAATTGGTGACCCAAACTTGGTCTCTAATTCATGAATCTCAACCTATCCGGAATATTGATCCAACTCCTTAGTTAAGTCAGACCCACCATTTGCATAGACTGGGTTCCTAATTGAGTTCTCTCACCGTATCCGGAAATATTGGCCAACTCATCCTCCAGCCCATAGCATCCAATGCCATATAGACATGGTTCCATCTTTTGGTGCAACTGAGCCACTGTATCCAGCCGAGAAATCAACCCGGAAGGGCCCGCACTCTACAATGGTGGAAGACCTCAGACTTAATCTTTCTCTTAGGAGAATTGATTTAGGTTCTCATTAATAGACTTGTCTAGTCATAACAATTATGACTAACCTAGTGGCATGGTGTAGCTCGGATTATTGACCACCTCAATCAGAACTGTGTCAACAGATATGGCCAGGTAAGTGAGATCGTGGAAGGAATATGCCTGTTAACTCGTCAAGAAACGCATTCAGGTCGAGTAGCTTCCAATTAAAACCAGTCGCGTCTAGTGCCAAACTTACCTTAGACACCAAATTGTTGAGCAGAACCAATTGGGTTAGCCTACAATCCAGACTCTAACCTCTGAGCCTAATTAGTCTTGCTTGATCGTGACTCGATCTTGACCCAGACTTAATCCTTTAGGCGGTCATTAAGCATTGTTGATCCCATCTAACCAACTCTATTCGGTTGTATCAACCGCTTAGACCTAATTGAGCTACCCAAGCCCGAACCCAGTATTATGAATATGTCTTAGATTGAAATCTTCTCAATTTTTAGACCTAATTTATATTCCATAAACTTAATTCTTAATTAAGTGGGTTCATAAACAAAATATGCACAATAAATTCCTAGGGTTTCAGGATCTAGGTTTTGCAGAAAGTAAGTTTTGGTTTCTGATTAAGGACGGACACGCAGCACCCCTACACATCATAAGAACACCCATCGAATGGGAAGAGAGGCCTTAAATCCTTCTTCGTTCTTATGAGGAGGCCAGAGCGGAATGGCCTTAATTGGAACATTCAAACTACTAAAATAGGTTAGATCATATCATAACCATATATAAATGAGATCTAAATGGCATATTTGCATACATATCAGTATCGATCATATCATGCATTTTTAGATCTAAATTATCTCATAATAATCTAAAAAATTAGATTTAATTGATCTATCAAAATAAATTCTAATCTAGAAATTATGTAGAACTATTACTACAACATAGTTTAGCATGCATTCATCATATCTCATATTATATTTAAAATTAAATAATTTTTATTTGCTTTTTTAGATGTTATTATAACCACTTATAATATCAGAAAACTAGTAATGAAGATCTAAAAATGATTAATTTATATTAAATCAAATTAAATGGAAAATATGGCAAGACTATTCATATAGAACTTCTATTTAGAAGTAGTCATGCGATATTTTCTAATCGTTAGATCTGTAGATATATGTCCCTAGGCCAGAATTGGCTAGCTTGTAATACACTTTCTATGGGGCAAAATTGGAATTGACTTATATTAATAAATGGGTTATATTTCTATCACACATTGTGTATTTAGTTGTCTGTGATACATCCTTGATTAATGGTAGATGAATAATTCTTTATTTTCAAGAGTTTGAAAATTTTAGACATGAATAATACATTATTTAACCATAAAAGCTCCCGACCATGGGGATATCATCACGAGGATGGTAATTTGATCCGGAAGGTTGTGTACGATCGGTCTTTTAGTAGATGGTCTTGAGTCTCGGTGTGAGACACCGGAGCGAGAGTACAGGTACTCGTTAGAGAACGAGGGCACTGAGCGTGACCACCTCGAGTAGTCATTAGGGAGTCTACCTTCTCGTCAATGACTGACTCGATGCTGCAGTAGTGTGTCTGGTTCTTTGACCTGAGATGCATCGGCAGTTCACCTTGAGGGTGTTATAGTTTGACTACACCATTACTCGGTCTCCTAGCCATATGGAACCCTGAGGTGTATGTTGGCTGTGACATGTTCATTGTAGGAACTGGATTGCATCAAGATGGGATCTATCTACCTCGGTGGTAGAGGAGTAGCCCTATGATGATCATGAGAATCAAGTCCTGAAGCCCATGGCCATGGCAGAGTGAAATAATAGAAAGAGTTTCTATTTAGATTTTCACATTGGACTCGAATCGAATGATTACATCATATGACAGAGACTTAGGGTTTGACGAGTTCACCTTAACCCTAATCTGATCGGGGCTCAAGATAGAAGAACTGAATCACACAGGTAGCTGCACCAAGAGGTTCGCATTCAGCTCTGATGGGTTGCCACCATATACTGCTAGGTGTCACTGGTGGATTTTGGGAGCAATTAGAATGATTTAGATGATCGATCATTCTAGCTGTTCGAATCAGAAGAGTTCTGATCCATCGAAAGGAGTTTCGATGATGTCGATGATAGAGATCATGACATATCCCATTACCATACAGAACTGAACCTAACTGGGTCACACAAACAAGGGTTTGAATCTGGTGATCATCAATTGAACTAATATAGTTCAATTGATCTGAATGAGATTCAATTAGGTTCAAGGAAATCGTGCTAGCACTCGATTGAACCTAACGTTCTTCTTTTGCTATCATAAATAAGTCGTCCTGTCTGAGCCAAAGGAGTTTGTGCTCAAACAGAAGTCTTCTTATGGTCTGACTGGAGGTTGTCCAAGTCAGAATAGGTTGTCTTATTTGTAAGACATTACCTGCCAATTTTGGTCACCTGCCATTTCTTGTTCTTTGACTTTGGTCAGAAAGTCTACTTTTGACTGGTCAAACGTTGACCATTCACCCTTTGACTTTTGACCACATGTCATGCACCTATTGGAGAGCTGGTGGGGGCTTGTCCCCCTGCCAGAACCTGGCAAGGAGATGGGCGCACGCCAAGGGAGGCGTGAGCCCAAGTAAGGAGGCGCATAGGAGTCCTTGTGGGACAAGGACTCCATCTCCCTTTAGGATTCCAATGAGAGTTCTTCTAAGAATCCAGTTTGACTGGTCCAAGGCACTCTCCAAGTAGGAATCCAGGGGACTCTAATCCCACCAATCAGATTTAGATCTGATTTCACAAAGGGTTGTGATTGGTTGGGAGGAAGATGACTTGGATCACGCTTAGTCTATATAAGAGACCCAGCGCCCAAGTGAAAAAATAATCAAGAAGTAATCAAGAAGCAATCTTCCCACGCCCCAAGGCTGCCTCTCTCCCCTTTCTCCACGCCATACTCTCTTCTCCCCTTGCTCTCCACGTCCAAAAGTGTTTTGGATTTGGATTGGTGCGATTTAGATCAAGAAAAGGAGATCAAAAGCAAGAAGGCTGCGCTGCTGCGAAGAACGACTGCAGATCTTCAAAAGGAGTTTTGAAGATCCTCCAGATCAGATCCAGATCTGATTTTTGGAGGCGTGATAGAGAAGAAGAGGATCTCCAGATCCAGCCCGAGTGGATACCGGTAGAGGCCAGGCGCTTGCGTGGCTTGATCCAGAACCTTCCGCTGCAAACAGGATCATCAACAGGGTAATAGGATTACCCTATTCAGGTAAATTGAATGTGATTTAATTTATCCTTTTCATTTAATTTTTATTAAATAAATAAGAATCAGATCTGAAGCATCCCTGATCTGATACAGATCTAAGAGAAAAAATTTTTGAAATATATCTCTTGATCTGATCAGATCTGAACGAACCTGGTCAGGGAAATCAGGATTTCCCTTCAAGTGGTATCAGAGCCATGGTTCTAAAAATAGTTTAGATCTGATTTTTAATTTTATTTTAATTAAAAATAACGTGATTTCAGATGTCACATGAGATGTGATCAGATCTGAAATCAGGAAAATTAAAATTAAATGATTTGGATCTAAGAACATGAAGATATGCATGACTAGTTCTAGTTATAGAATAGTTCTATAGAATAGTTTTGCATGTCTTTGATTTAATATGATTAAATCATATTTTAGATCTTCTTATTTACTGTTTTCTGATATTATAAGTGTTATAATAACATCTGATAAACAGCAAATAAAAATTATTTAATTTTAAATATCATATGAGATATGATAGATGCATGACTAGACTAGTTGTAGAATAGTTCTACATAATTGTCTAGATTAGAATTTATTTTGATTAGATCAATTTAAATCTAATTTTTCAGATTATTATGTGATAATTTAGATCTGAAAACATGCATGATTATGATACATGAGATGTATGCAAAATATGCCATGGTTAGATCTAAATTTGTATATGAGATATATGATATAGATCTATAACTGTTTTGTAGTATTGAATGTTTATTGAATGTTCCTGATTAAGGCGTTCCCCTTGGCCGTCCGGTCATAAGAACGAAGAAGGGTTTAAAGGCCCTCTCTTCCCATTCGATGGGGTGTTCTTATGATGTGTAGGGGTGCTGCGCGTTCGTCCTTAATCAGAAACCCAAAAACTTACTTTCTGCAAAACCCTAGATCCTGAAACCCTAGGATTTATTGTGCATATTTTGTTTATGAACCCTAACTTAATTAAGAATTAAGTTTATGGAATATTAATTAGGTCTAAAATTGAGAATTTCAGATCTAAGACATATTCATAATACTGGGTTCGGGCTTGGGTAGCTCAATTAGGTCTAAGCGGTTGATCAAACCGAATCAAGAGTTGGTTAGATGGGATCAACAATGCTTAAATTGACCAGCCTAATAGGATTAAGTCTGGGTCAAGATCGAGTCACGATCAAGCAAGACCTAATTAGGCTCAGAGGTTAGAGTCTGGATTGTAGGCTAACCCAATTGGTTCTGACTCAACAATTTGGTGTCTAAGGTAAGTTTGGCACAGACGACCGACTGGTTTTTAATTGGAAGCTACTCGACCTGAATGCGTTCTTGTACGAGTTAATGGCATATTCCTTCCACCGGTCTCACTTACCTGGCCATATCTGTTGACACAGTTCTGATCTGAGGTGGTCAATAATCCGAGCTGACCCATGCCACTAGGTTAGTCATAATTGTTATGACTAAGCCAAGTCTAGTTTAATGAGACCTGAATCAATTCTCCCTAAGAAAAGATTAAGTCCGAGGTCTTCCACCATTGTAGATGTGCGGGCCCTTCCCGGGGTTGATTGTTCTCGGCTGGATACAGTGGCTCAGTTGCACCGGGAAGACGCAACCATGTCTATTAGGCATTGGATGCTATGGGCTGGAGGATGAGTTGGGCTCAATATTCCGGATACGGTGAGAGACCCAATTAGGAACCCAGTCTATGCAAATGGTGGGTCTGACTTAACTAAGGAGTGGATCAATATTCCGGATACGGTGAGATTCATGAATTAGAGACCAAGTTTGGGTGCACCATGATTAGAGAATCATTGAACAAGAGTTGTTCACTCATTGGCTAACCCATCACCAATAACTGTTAGGTGAGGTGATGAGTCAGTTGGTGAGACCGCACCACCCACTAGAAATCATCAATCGCGGAGATTTTCGCATCTCTACAGAGGGAGTGTAGGGATCCGAGAAAATAGTGGGAGCTAATTTGTTTAAAAATAAAATCCCTAAACAAATTGGTCAAGTCAAAATTACAGTATCTAACTAGAATCTTTGACTCTCTACAGGAAAATGTCTGCGTCCAACCCACTGGCACGTATCCTAGACACACATAGACTGACTGGACCCAATTATAAAGATTGGCTCAGGAACTTACAAAATTGTTTTGGGTTCCGAGAAGTTAACACATGTTTTGGACCAGGACCCTCCCACCTTACCAGCTCGTCCATCCACTGAACAGAGAGCGTCTCTGGAAAAATGGATTGACGAAGACAATAAGGCCAGATACTACATGTTGGGCTCGATGTCTGATGAGCTCCAGCGCCAACATGAAGATATCGGGACTGCTCGCCAAATGTTGGCTCACCTGCAGGAGATGTTTGGTGAACAGAGTCGCGCAGCCAAATATCAAGTCACGAAACGACTTTTTAAGGCTAAGATGCGTGATGGGCAGTCAGTCCAAGATCACTGTCTGACAATGATCAAGGACATGGAAGAGCTTGAGAAGCTCGGTGTGAAGTTGGACTTGGACTTGCAGAATGATATTATTCTGCAATCCTTGACTGATGCATATGGGCAATTCATCATGAATTACCACATGCATAAACTTCAAAATTCCTTGGCCGAGTTGATGAATATGCTGGTTACCGCTGAGCTTTCTATGAAAGGTTCTAAAGGCTCAGTTCTTGCTATGGAACGGACTTCTTCCAAAAGAAAGTCTTATGGAAAGAAAAAGAAGTCTGTGAAAAAGCAAAAGGTAGAAGGATCAAAGAAGAAGAAGGCAGAACCGAAGAAGAAGGTCGATTGGCAAAGGAAAGTGTTTCCATTGCAACAGCGACGGCCATTGGAAGCGGAACTGCCCTACTTACCTGGCCACCCTAAAGAACAAGAAGGAAGGTCCTTCTGGAGGTATGCTCGTTATTGAGTCTAACCTTACGGTTTCTTCTGCATCCAGTTGGGTGCTTGACTCTGGATCTAGTGCTCACCTATGCACTTCTATGCAGGGTCTTGAGGATAGCAGGAGGCTGAGGGATGGAGACATGATCCTACGCGTCGGTAATGGAGCAAGAGTTGCTGCAGTAGCCGTGGGAACATACCCTCTTCGATTACCATCTGGTTTAGACTTAGTTTTGAAAGACTGTTATTTTGTGCCTGCAGCTAGCAGGAATTTGATTTCTGTTTCATGCTTAGCACAAGAAGGTTATGTGATCACCTTCTTTAAGGACCATTGTAACATTCTTTATGAAAGAAATAAAATTGCAAATGGTTTCCTTATTAATGGTCTTTATCAGCTACATATTGATGTACCTGTTCTAACTATCGAGCAAAACGTGAATGCCAAACGACCTAGGGATAGTCCAAACGACAGATATCTATGGCACCTGAGATTAGGTCATATAGCAGAAGATAGGATCAACAAATTGGAGAAAAATGGGCTATTGAGTCCATTGACTTCCGAGTCATATCCAACTTGTGAATCTTGTCTTCAAGGCAAAATGACTAAACTCCCTTTTGTTGGACATGGGGAGAGGGCCACAGATCTCCTTGCCCTAGTACATACTGATGTGTGCGGCCCATTCGATGTGCCGGCTAGAGGCAATTTTGTCTACTTCATTACCTTTACCGATGATCTGTCTAGGTATGGATATGTGTATCTTATGAGACACAAGTCTGAAGCTTTTGAAAAGTTCAAAGAATTTAGACATGAAGTAGAAAAACAAACTGGAAAACCCATTAAGGTTCTTCGATCAGATCGAGGAGGTGAATACCTTAGCCGGGAATTCCTAGACTATCTTAAGGAAAATGGCATAGTCTCTCAATGGACTCCACCAGGAACACCTCAACTCAACGGGGTTTCAGAACGGAGAAATCGGACTCTATTGGATATGGTTCGATCCATGATGAGCTTCACAGACCTCCCAGATTTTCTTTGGGGACATTCATTATTAACTTCAATCTTATCTACTGAATAGGGTTCCCTCTAAAACCGTTCCTACCACACCGTATGAGATATGGCACGGTAAGAAACCAAGTCTGAGTCATCTCAGAATTTGGGGTTGTCCGGCTCATGTCAAAAGACAACAAGCGGACAAGTTAGAGTTTAGGTCCTTTAGAGCTCGATTCATAGGATATCCTAAAGAGTCATTAGGATACTATTTCTACATTCCTGAAGACCACAATGTGATTGTGAGTCGACATGCCATATTTCTTGAAAAACAGTTTATTCAAGATAGTGGCATTGGAAAGCAGATTAAGCTTGATGAGAAAGTCTCACAAGCAGAAAGAGCTAAGGACCAAGTGGAACCAAATCAGGTTGAGCCAATAAGAACACTACCTCCTCCACCTCGTAGATCGGAAAGAGTTTCCCGTCCCCCTGAAAGATACTTAGGTATTATTTCAGAGGATGTAGAGGAAATGTTCCTCATAGGTAATGGTGCTCATGGTGATGATCCCAAAACCTACAACGAGGCGATATCAGATATCGACTCCGAGAAATGGCTTGAGGCAATGAAGTCAGAGATCGACTCGATGCACTCAAACCAAGTCTGGACCTTGGTAGATCCACCAGAAGGTATAGTACCTATTGGATGTAAATGGATCTTCAAGAGAAAGATTGGTGCAGATGGGAATGTAGGAGACATTCAAGGCTAGACTAGTGGCAAAAGGTTATAGTCAACGTGAAGGCATTGACTATCAGGATACCTTTTCCCCAGTGGCTATGCTAAAATCCATCCGCACATTGCTTGCTGTTGCAGCCTATTTCGATTATGAAATATGGCAAATGGACGTGAAAACGGCATTCCTAAATGGATATCTTGAGGAAGATATCTATATGGAACAGCCACTAGGTTTCACATCCAGTGATACTGATCACAAGGTTTGCAAGCTGCAAAGGTCCATATATGGACTTAAGCAAGCATCTCGGAGCTGGAACACTCGTTTTAATGATGTGATCAAAAAGTTTGGTTTCATCAAAAACGAAGAGGAACCATGTGTTTTCAAAAGGGTCAGTGGGAGCGCTGTTGTCTTCCTCGTATTGTACGTGGATGACATCCTCCTTATTGGGAATGATATTCCCATGTTGACATCAGTCAAGATGTGGTTGTCTAAGGAATTCTCCATGAAAGACCTAGGTGAAGCATCCTTTATTCTAGGAATTAAGGTCTATAGGGATAGACCGAATAGGATGCTAGGACTTTCACAGAAGATGTACATAGAGGAAGTACTAAAGAGGTTTAGTATGGAAAACTCTAAGAGGGGATTAATACCCTTCAGACATGGTATTCATCTTTCCAAGAAGATGTGCCCCAGCACACCTGAGGAAATAGAACGCATGAGCAAGATCCCTTATGCTTCTGCAATAGGGAGCCTCATGTATGCCATGCTATGTACACGACCTGATATAGCCCATGCTGTGAGTGTCACAAGCAGATATCAGTCAAATCCAGGTGAAGAACACTGGACTTCTGTGAAATGTATCCTTAAGTACTTGAGAAGAACTAAGGATATGATGTTGGTCTTTGGTAATGGAGAACTCCTGGTCCAGGGATACACAGACTCGGACTTCATGTCCGATATAGATGATCGAAAGTCGACATCTGGAAGTCTGTTTGTGTGCAATGGTGGAGCTGTCAGCTGGAAGAGTTCCAAGCAAACTGTGATAGCAGATTCCACCATGGAAGCAGAATATATAGCTGCATCAGAGGCTGCAAAGGAAGCGTTCTGGTACAAGAAGTTTGCTGCAGAAATTGGAGTAATGCCATCAGATGCCATTCCTCTTTACTGCGACAACAATGGCGCCATAGCCCTTGCTAAGGAGCCGAGGTCTCACCAGAAGTCCAAGCACATTGAGCGGCGATATCATCTCATCCGCGATTACCTTGAGAAAGGTTACGTTGAGGTCAAGAGAGTCAACTCCGGCAGACCCACTTACAAAGCCGTTGGGCCAGCAGAAGATCGAAGCCCACCTTGAGAAGATGGGACTTAGACTTGTAGCCAATTGGCTTTAGGACAAGTGGGAGATTGTTAGATATATGTGCCCTAGAAGCCAGAATTGGCTGACACTTGTAATACACTTCTAGGGGCAAAATTGTAATTTTGACTATAATTAATAAATGGGTTATTTTCTATCACACATGTGTATTTAGTGTCTGTGATACATCCTTTGAGTTAATGGTAATGATAATTCATATTTTCAAGAGTTGAAAATTTAAGACATGAATAATCATTATTAACTCATAAACAGCTCCCGACCATAGGATCATCACGAGGATGGTGATTGATCCGGAAGGTTGGTGTACGATCGCTTCTCTTTAGTAGATGAGTCTTGAGTCTACGGTGTGGAGACACCGGAGCGAGAGTACAGGTACTCGTTAGAGAACGAGGGCACTGAGCGTGACCACCTCGAGTAGTCATTAGGGAGTCTACCTTCTCGTCAATGACTGACTCGATGCTGCAGTAGTGTGTCTGGTTCTTTGACCTGAGATGCATCGGCAGTTCACCTTGAGGGTGTTATAGTTTGACTACACCATTACTCGGTCTCCTAGCCATATGGAACCCTGAGGTGTATGTTGGCTGTGACATGTTCATTGTAGGAACTGGATTGCATCAAGATGGGATCTATCTACCTCGGTGGTAGAGGAGTAGCCCTATGATGATCATGAGAATCAAGTCCTGAAGCCCATGGCCATGGCAGAGTGAAATAATAGAAAGAGTTTCTATTTAGATTTTCACATTGGACTCGAATCGAATGATTACATCATATGACAGAGACTAGGGTTTGACGAGTTCACCTTAACCCTAATCTGATCGGGGCTCAAGATAGAAGAACTGAATCACACAGGTAGCTGCACCAAGAGGTTCGCATTCAGCTCTGATGGGTTGCCACCATATACTGCTAGGTGTCACTGGTGGATTTTGGGAGCAATTAGAATGATTTAGATGATCGATCATTCTAGCTGTTCGAATCAGAAGAGTTCTGATCCATCGAAAGGAGTTTCGATGATGTCGATGATAGAGATCATGACATATCCCATTACCATACAGAACTGAACCTAACTGGGTCACACAAACAAGGGTTTGAATCTGGTGATCATCAATTGAACTAATATAGTTCAATTGATCTGAATGAGATTCAATTAGGTTCAAGGAAATCGTGCTAGCACTCGATTGAACCTAACGTTCTTCTTTTGCTATCATAAATAAGTCGTCCTGTCTGAGCCAAAGGAGTTTGTGCTCAAACAGAAGTCTTCTTATGGTCTGACTGGAGGTTGTCCAAGTCAGAATAGGTTGTCTTATTTGTAAGACATTACCTGCCAATTTTTGGTCACCTGCCATTTCTTGTTCTTTGACTTTGGTCAAAAGTCTACCTTTGACTGGTCAAACGTTGACCATTCACCCTTTGACTTTTGACCACATGTCATGCACCTATTGGAGAGCTGGTGGGGGCTTGTCCCCCTGCCAGAACCTGGCAAGGAGATGGGCGCACGCCAAGGGTGGCGTGAGCCCAAGTAAGGAGGCGCCTATGGAGTCCTTGTTGGGACAAGGACTCCATCTCCCTTTAGGATTCCAATGAGAGTTCTTCTAAGAATCCAGTTTGACTGGTCCAAGGCACTCTCCAAGTAGGAATCCAGGGGACTCTAATCCCACCAATCAGATTTAGATCTGATTTCACAAAGGGTTGTGATTGGTTGGGAGGAAGATGACTTGGATCACGCTTAGTCTATATAAGAGACCCAGCGCCCAAGTGAAAAAATAATCAAGAAGTAATCAAGAAGCAATCTTCCCACGCCCCAAGGCTGCCTCTCTCCCCTTTCTCCACGCCATACTCTCTTCTCCCCTTGCTCTCCACGTCCAAAAGTGTTTTGGATTTGGATTGGTGCGATTTAGATCAAGAAAAGGAGATCAAAAGCAAGAAGGCTGCGCTGCTGCGAAGAACGACTGCAGATCTTCAAAAGGAGTTTTGAAGATCCTCCAGATCAGATCCAGATCTGATTTTTGGAGGCGTGATAGAGAAGAAGAGGATCTCCAGATCCAGCCCGAGTGGATACCGGTAGAGGCCAGGCGCTTGCGTGGCTTGATCCAGAACCTTCCGCTGCAAACAGGATCATCAACAGGGTAATAGGATTACCCTATTCAGGTAAATTGAATGTGATTTAATTTATCCTTTTCATTTAATTTTTATTAAATAAATAAGAATCAGATCTGAAGCATCCCTGATCTGATACAGATCTAAGAGAAAAATTTTTGAAATATATCTCTTGATCTGATCAGATCTGAACGAACCTGGTCAGGGAAATCAGGATTTCCTTCGTTATTGACAATAAATGAAATTGAAGAAGATACACCCTTTGGTAAAAGAGGTTATAGTAAGAAGAGCTCAGGCGAGAGTTTATGAGCTTGATGGTAGTGATGGCCATACCGCCGAGGTTTAATAGCCGTAGTTTGAGGAAGCAGGCATTGGTTGGTAGACTTCAGTATATATCAATTCCAAAGGAGTTCGAAGTCCTAAAGAAAATACGTCTGGTGGAGATTATCCAGGAGTAATCCACTGGAGGAGTCCAACCGAGGGAGAAGTTCAGGAGTAGTTTGGCTTCTGAAGGAGTTCGGCCGAAGAAAAAGTTTGTAAAGGGTTCGGCTTCTATAGGAGTTTGGCCGAAGGAGAAGCTCGAAAGGAGTTCAGCTCCCATAGACGTCCGACTGGAGGAGTATGGAGGAAGTTTGGCTTCCGTAGGCATCCGACTGAAGGAGCACGGAGGGAGTTTGGCTCTTGTGGACGTCCGACTAGAGGAGTATGGAGGGAGTTCAACTCTCGTGGGAGTCCACCTGAATGGGCACGGAGGGAGTTCGGCTCTCGTGGGGGTCCGACTGAAGGTCGGCCGTTGAGAAGTTCGATTGGAGATCAGCCGCTGAGAAGTTCGATCAGTTGAAGGGATTCAGCTAAGACTTGACTGCTGGGGAGTTCGGAAGAGACTTAACCATTGAGGAGTTCGGTCGGTTGAAGGAGTTTGGCTAAGGCTTGGCCGCTGGGACTCTTTTGTGACTACCGATTGCATTAGACTGAGCATCTAACTGAACTTCGGCAGGAGCGGAGTTTATCCCCAACAATAGTCTCCCCCCCACTTCTGAGTTTGAAACTCGAAGAAAGGGAGTGCAGAAAAGGTGACTATCGAAGTTCTCTTCAGGGCTCTATGTCAGATCAGGTTAAAGCTCGAGGGAGATCTTACTTTCATCCAAAGTTGATGGAGATCTCGTCTCCTACGACCGAGGTTGGCTCGATCGATCAGGAGAGATCTTATCTCCTACAACCGAGGTTAGCTTGGGGGAGATCTTATCTCTTACAGTCAAGGTCGAAGTTTGGAGGAGATCTTATCTTCTACAGTCGAGGTTGGCTTGGAAGAGATCTTATCTCCTACAATCGAGATTGGCTCGATCGCTCGGAAGAGATCTTATCTTTAGTCGAGGTTGGCACGGTCACTTGGGAGAGATCTTATCTCTAATCGAGGTTGACTCGGGCATTCAGAATAGATCTTATCTCTAGTCGAGGTTGGCACGGTCGCTCGAGAGAGATTTTATCTCTAGCCGAGGTTGACTCGTACGCTCGAAAGAGATCTTATCTCTTGCTGAGGTTAGCTCGGTTGCTCGAAAGAGATCTTATCTCTAGCCGAGGTTGGCATGGTCGCTCGGAAGAGATCTTATCTCTTACTGCCAAAGTTGACTCAGGGGAGATCTTATCTCCTGCAGCTGAGGTTGGCTCGGGGAAGATCTTATCTCCTGCAGTCAAGGTTTAGCTCGATCGCTCGGAAGAGATCTTATCTCTAGCCAAGGTTGACTCGGTCGCTCGAAAGAGATCTTATCTCTAGCCAAGGTTGACATGGTCGCTCGAGAGAGATCTTATCTCTAGCCAAGATTGGCACGGTCGCTCAGAAGAGATCTTATCTTTAGCCAAGGTTGACTTAGACGCTCGAAAGAGATCTTATCTTTAGCCGAGGTTGGCATGATCGTTCGGAAGAGATCTTATCTCTAGCTGAGGTTGACTCGGACGTCCAGAAGAGATCTTATCTCTAGCTGAGGTTGACTCGGATGCTCGAAAGAGATCTTATGTCTAGCCGAGGTTGGCACGGTCATTCGGAAGAGATCTTATCTCTGATCGAGGTTGACACGATCACTTGAAAGAGATCTTATCTCTGGCCGAGGTTGGCATGATCGCTCGGGAGATATCTTATCTCTAACCGAGGTTGGCACAGTTGCTCGGAAGAGATCTTATCTTTGGTCGAGGTTGGCACGATCGCTCGAAAGAGATCTTATCTCTGGTTGGCACGGTCATTTCGAAAAGATCTTATATCTAGTCGAGGTTGACTCGATCGCTCGGAAGAGATCTTATCTCTAGCCGAGATTGGCATGGTCGCTCGAGAGAGATCTTATCTCTAGTCGAGATTGACTCGGGCGCTCAGAAGAGATCTTATCTCTAGCCGAGGTTGGCTCGGTCGCTCGGAAGAGATATCATCTCTAGCCGAGGTTGGCTCGGTCGCTCGAAAGAGATCTTATCTCTAGTCGAGATTAACACAATCGCTCGAAAGAGATCTTATCTCTAGTCCAGGTTGGAGGACTTCGACCTGCTCATGTTAGGATGAGGTTCTTCTCCTGCTCCTAACACGGCCACTATTGATTGTTTCTTTTCTGTCATCACATAATTTTTGCACCAAGAAATAATATTATTAAAATGAAAGACTTTTATTGAAAGAAAGTTAATGGCAGTGCATCCCCGAATTTTTATGTTTCAGAATCGTGGGAGCGTTGTTCCTCCAAGTTCCTTCAGACGATAAGTTCCTTCTGATAACCTCCTCTATTTTGTGCTGGTCTTCTCAATTTGGAGCAAACTTCTCTTGGCTTTGATGCTGGGAGATGATGGATCATTGAAGTATCGAGCCTTCCAGAGGTAGCATTGATGACACCGAAAGTCAGCCGACCCCCTTGTTGCTCCCCCATCATGGGTGGTTCTGTCTACGGCAGCATTCTCGGTCGAACTTCTTCTGCTTCAGACTGGCATCGGAGGAATTGACCTAGCCGTCTCCTCCTGATGAGCTTCTCAATTTCATCTCGGAGTTGAATGCATTCTTTAATATTGTGGCCATGGTCATAATGGCAGAGGCAATACTTGCTTCGATCGTGCTTGTTCGGAGGAGATCGTAATTCTTCTGATCTTGGTAGTTGGTTCTTAATTTTCATCAGAACTTGAGCCATAGGAGCATTGAGGGGGGTGTAGTTGTGGAACCTTCCGAAGGGAGGACTTCTTCGCATCCTTCTGTCGGGACTTCCTTGATGGCGAGCTCGAGAAGTTCGGGCTCGCCTACGCCCAAGGAGAGTCCGTGAGCGTAGCCGAACTTCACTCGGCCCTCTATTGGTGGTGGATCCATTACACTCATTCATTCGTCGCTCTCCTATGGTTTCTTCATCCTTCAACTTGAAGATTTCTTTCATGTGGGCATATCTCTCAGCCCGGGCTAGCAGATCGACAAAGTTTTCAGGATACTTCTTCTCCAAAAAAAATAATAAATTATTCTTTTGAAGGCCGCCCTTGAGTGCGGCCATCGCAACAAACTGGTCTAGGTCCCAGATCTCTAATACCGTGGTGTTAAACTGGATGACATAAGCTCGGATGGACTTCTCCTACTTCTGCTTAACATTCATCAAGAAATTCGAACCTTGGTGTGGATGTCGACTGCCGATGAAGTGAGCCATGAACTGATGGCTCATCTGATAAAAAAAGAAGATCGTACCCGACTTCAACGTCGAATATCAGTTTCTCACTGCTCCCTTTAAGATAGATGAAAAGGCTCGGTACAATATGGCGTCTGGAGCACCATGGAGTAGCATCATAGTCCGAAAGACCTATAGATGATCAACTGGATCAGAGGTTCCATTGTAGCTTTCAAATTGAGAGAGTTTGAAGTTTGGTGGGATGGGCTCTTACATAATTCGGAGGAAGAAAGGAGGATTGGTGCGGACGTTGTCAAGGTGAGTTGGGACGACGTGGCCGAGCTCCTCAATCCGTCAATCCATCTTTCGTAGTCTGTGATCGAGGGCGTCATCTTGGTTGTAGATCTTGAAGGACTTCCGACTATAAATGGGGAAGGTCTCCTCCAAAGAAGAACCATGATCCGAACACGGATCCTCTACTCTCTATTTTTCTTTTTCAGGGGTGACAGGTACGCTAGTTCGAGTATTCTTTCTTGGGGTCAGTTTTCGACATCTTGATGATGGATTTCCTAGTGGAGTTACCGTCGGGAGCTGCTGCATGGCCTACATTGCCTCCACGAGATCACGAACCTGCTGGACAAGTAGGTTGAACTACTCCGCATCTACCGTGGGTACATGTGAAACCCGAGTTGCCGGGGCTGAAGTGGGAGCAGATGGATCTGGACGGAATTGAGCTATGGAGGCTGTCGATCGTCGGGTCGAAGCTCTCCTGAGAGGTATTTTCTCTCAAAAAAGAATTCTAGAGAGCAAGAAGAGAGATCTCTAGAGAGGAAGGAGAGAGATCGTCGCTGAGCACTCCTTTAAGAACAAGGAAACCTCAAGAACAAAGGTCCCTTTCTCCAGTGCCAATTCTGTTGGTACAGAATCTGATTGACGTCGGATCAAGCTAGAGTGGAGGAGGACGAGGTCACCGTTGGTGACCTACAAAATAAAGTTCCATCCGAAGTCGGTGGTGGTGGCTCTGGCAGGATCCTCCGACGATCAAATCAGCTCTTCTGGCCAACAGAAATGGAGTGCTCAGGAATGAGAAGTGAGCTTTGAGCTTTAGAGGGAAGAGGAGAGCTTAGAAAAAATATATCTAGAGGATCTTTTTTATAGACGGAGCTTGAATGATGGTGACGACCATACCATCTGATAGCAGATCGCTCTAGACCACGTGGGGTTTGGTATGGAGAGAGAGGTATCGCCAGACTGATAGTGGCAGCCATGTCGTCCGATCGTAGGCCGCATGGGACTTGTTATGAAGAGAGCGGTGTCGTCAGACTGGTAGTAGCAGCCGTGTCATCCGATTGTGGGCCGCATGAAACTTGTTACGGAGAGAGCGGTGTCGTTAGACTGATAGTGGCGGCCATACCACCGAGGTTCAATAGCCATAGTTTGAGGGAGTAGGCATTGGTTGGTGGACTTCAACATATATCAATTTCAAAGGAGTTCGGACTTTTGAAGGAAATACGTCCGACGGAGATTATTCGAAAGTAATCCGCTGGAGAAGTCTGACTGAGGAAGAAGTTTGAAAATAGTTCGGCTCTTGAAGGAGTTCGACCGAAGAAAAAGTTTGGAAAGGATTCGGCTTCTGTAGGAGTTCGATCAAAGGAGAAGCTCAGAAGGAGTTTGGCTCCCATAGGAGTCCGATTGGAGGAGCATAGAGGGAGTTCGGCTCCCATAGGCATTCGATTAGAGGAGCACGGAGGGAGTTCGGCTCTCGTAGGCGTTCGATTGAAGGAGTATGGAGAGAGTTTGGCTCTCATGGGAGTCCGTCTGAAGGGGCATGGAGGGAGTTCAACTCTCGTGGGAGTCCGACTGAAGGTTGATCGCTGAGAAGTTCAATTGAAGCTCGACCGCTAAGAAGTTCGGCCGGTTAAAAGGATTCGGCTAAGACTCGACCGTTGGAGAGTTTGGAAGGGACTCGACCACTGAGGAGTTCGGCCGATTGAAGGAGTTCGGCTAAGGCTCGACCGCTGGGGCTCTTCCATAACTATCGGTTGTATTAGGCCGAGCTTCTGACTGAATTTCGATAGGAGCGGGGTTTATCCCCAACACCTAGATTTATTTAACATTTTATATTTTTCATGCCCAAGTCTGACCCATGATCGGCTCTAGTTTATGTTTATCAAGAATCGAGATATATGAGATAAATAAAGTAGAAATACTTTTAACAAAGGAATTGCCTTAGGTAGTTTATTATCTTTTAGGAATCAATTAAGAAAAATTTCTCACATAAAATATTCAAAATTATTTATAATAACCCACCTAAAAAGAAAAAAAAAGAAAGAAAAAGAAAAACTTTACACATGCGGATGTGCAGGAGGTAAAGAATGAAAGACTCCTTCTCCAACTCTATTGAGTCTAATTCTCCAAAAAAAAAGAAAAAAACAAGAAATTTTAGTCTATAAATAGAGATCCATTGTCCTACGTTATTTTCCACCAAAAATTTGCTCGAAAAATCATCTTGAATATTAAGAGTTTTCCATCGGATTTTCTTCTTGAGATTTCGTTGAAGAGGTCATTGGATCTCTCACCATGGGTGTCGCTGGATCGAGGTAAAGCCTTCTCTTTTTTCTTCTTTCTTCTAGTCTTGTCATTATCGAATTTTGTCTGATGAAGCCGTCGGATTTGTGGAGGATAGTTTCCCTTTGCTCTTTAGTTTTTCTCCTTATTTTTCTGCTGACCATCAACGGTTGTGATCATCAGATTTGTTAAGGACTTCTCCTAATCGGCGAGGTGTGACATCGTTGGCTGCTAGCTTGGTGCTATGGCCATAACCAGGTGATGAGAGGAAGGGGGAAACGGGAGATGGGTTGCCCTGTTTAAAGAAGGAGAAGAAGGAGAGAGAGAGAGCCTCTCTTCTCTTTCTTTCTTCTATTTAATTTTTTTTCTTTAATTAGATTTAAAAAATTAATTAATTAAAATTAGAAATATTTGGAGTGGATTTTGAAGATTTAAATTAAATAATTTATATTTTATTTTAATATTGAGATTGATTCTATAGGAGAATAATCTTTTGGACAAGAGATTTTTGAGTAGGCTTCTTAGCATTTGATTCATAAAATCAAGATGCAGATTGAGATTAAGAGATTAATTGGGTATTAATAAATGTAAGGATCCTTTACATGATCACTCATATATTTAAATAATTTTGTTGAATAGTGCATGTTAATTTATGGTTTTACAACGAATAAATAATTCTTTATTATATTTGTATCATATGTCGATCATGTTGATTGTCAAAAATATGAGATTTGATGATTGAAAAATTAAATAAAAAATATAATATAAAAATATTGAATATACTTTTGATTGTGAAAAAGGATTTGGACTAGCCATGATATGGTTTGCTAATCACAGGCTGAATCATGACAATCTAAATTATTAGTTATGTACTTAATCATGATACTTTGGTTTGCCACCATGGGCTAAATCGCGAATATTCTGATTTGCCACTACGGACCGAAGCATAGTTATGATAGATTACCACTGCGGACTGAATTACGGATATTTTGATTTGCCACTGCAGGTCACAACATAGTTATTATGGATTGCCACCACAGGTCGAAGCATGGTTTATGGTTTGTCAGTCACAAACTGAATCATGATCATGATTAGTCCAAACTAAAAGATAAATATTTGATTTTAAAATGTTAATGAAATATAAAAGACAAGTTATATAAATTCATATGTGATATTTACGATGAATTTATGATAGTACATGATTTTTGATATTCATATTTATGTAATTATTATATTATAATTAGATGCAAGATTTTGTAACTTATAATATTTTTTTAATATAATTTATTTATTATTTTTAAATTATATTATTATTATATTGATATAAATGTGATGGGATTTTTATTGGGCTATAAAGCTCATAATTTTTTTTTTTTTAATTTTCAAAGTTACATGACACGTAGTTTTGGATGGACCTGATCTAAAATTCAAGTAATGAAATGATTTTATAGATCTGACATATGCTTTAGGATCTCATTTTAAGAAGTATGTTGCCATCACCTATCCGATCCTAATGCTAAGTTTGGGATGTGACATCATTAATATAAATTTACTAGATTTTGATGATTTACTACATTGAAATTAGGCTCGATAAAACTTGATAAAATAGTAAATAAGTCAAGTTCGATCTCAATTTGAAGGCCAAACTCGATCAGACTTGGATTTTTTGGGGCTCGGATGTCTTAAGAAAAATTGATCTGTATTTTGACGATAAAGAGAACATGATCATACACACAGGACACGGGTCTACGTTGAAGGGGTTCTATGTATAAATATCATTGATTGGAGTCGGCAAGTGGAGTACCGGGATTTCTTCACATCAGTACTCGTATGAAACATTGCTGCGCGAAACTAGCTTGGACGCGGCATCTGATAATACCAACATGGACAGGGGTTATATGTCAAAATGTATATTTTCTGAACCTGATGTGCCGATATTGCTACAAATTCCATGCAACAGTTTTGACGTAAAACCCCCTCCCTATACGAGCTTATTTTCGCAGATCTTGTCCCGCCCCCGTCCGCTCATTCGCGTTTGAAGTGTCATAAAAAAATGGCAATCGTTATCATAAAATGCTCACTCTCTTTCTGGTGCTCCGTTTACGGGGTGGAGGAGCGGACACACATCGCGGTGGTAATAATTGGTTTCACCTCCACCGCTACCCTCCCCCAATTGGAGGCCGAGGTCGCGACAATGGGAGGACACGAGCTGCTCCATCCCACCTCATCTCTCCTCGCCGCCCTTCTGCTCCTCCTCTGTGAGTCCTCCCCCCAACCCTTTCCTCGCCCTCAACATGTTTCCCTTCTCCTCCCTTCTTTTCCTCTTGTTGTCCTTGCTCGAGCCGCCAAGAAACCTCAGATTCTTCTTGCTCTTTGTTTTCTTGTGGATTTCTTGGTTTAGCAAGGTGGGAGTTGGAACCTTTTTACGGAATTCTGAATTTGGGCTCGTAATTTGAGATCTGGGTTGCGGTGTAGCGTTAACCTTTCTTGGTTTTTGATTTCGAAAAGGGTTTTTAGTTTGTTGTTTCACGGATTTGTCGTGAATTTCTGATGGAAGTTGGAATTTCTTTCGCAAATTGTGGTGCAAATATTGGTTCTTGTGAAGAGGTCTTGTTTTTGTGAACTTTCTTGAAGCCAGGTTTAGGCTTTGAATTTTTCTTTACCCCCTCTAAATTAGGGATGTTCAAAATCGGTTCTTGCGCAGAGTTCAACTTTCCTGAAACTAGGTTTAGGATTTGGGTGATTCTTTCCTTTCCCTGATTTTTTTTATTAAGACTACTTAGTTGATGTACAGGAAGTGGTTAATTGACTTTCTTGATGTTTTTCTGTGGTTTGTATTGCTATTTTCGGGGAATTGGTTCTTTGCGTAAGGATATTCTGAATGTATTTATTGTCAACTTCTTCCTCGTTTTAGACGATGTGTCGTGGTGTTTTCTTTTTATCCAGCTATCTTAATTGTAGACCGTGATGTAATAGAATGTTTGAATTTTCTATTTTTATACTATGAATGGTCTTTTTGCTTTCTGGACGAACTTGGTAGCTGATTCACCAATTCAGTATATTGTTCGGGATAAGGTGCGTGGCAATGTCTGAATTTCTGCTCTAGTCTTGATTCGCAATAAGCCCACATGCTACCGTAGGAACTTTTACAAGATTTTCATTGGTTTTTAACCGATGTTTTCCTGGATTTAGAATTATGGATTACAGTTTGTCTTTTTCCCAGGACCGTAATGCATAATCTTGTCATCAAGACATCATGACAACAAATGCAAGTAAATTGACAGTTTATTGCCTATGGCTTCGGCACAACTTTATGTGCATTGTTTAAAATTGACAGCAACTATTCATATCTAGGGTCCCATTACAATGCCCGACATTTTTGTGATTTAAACCAAAGTTTCCAGTCACATGGAGGTAAACTTGAGGACATTGTTGAATCTGGTGATCTTGGGGAAAATAGCTTGTCAATATGGGTAGCAGTGGGTCAGATACAGTTTGAGTCCTGCTCTAACCGTAACAAACTCTAAATTGTCTCAAGGGTCTGCACCTGGATATAAACTCAATTGCAACGTTAGATCCATGCCCATAGTGAATCTGGTATAAACTGGAATCGGGGTTGTTGGTGCAGAAATCCGTCGCCGCCGGAGGTCGCCGCAATCGAGGCCGCTGGGCGCCGCCGGAGATCTGCAAAACGAAGTCCCGTCCGGAACCGGTGGGGTGGTGGCTCCGGCAGGACCCTCCGACGGTCAAGTTAGTTTCCGACCAACAGTAATGGAGTGCTCGGAATGAGTTCCGGAGCTTAGAGATGTGGGGGAGAGCTTAGAGAGCTTAGCCTTAGTATGTCGGGAGGGGTCCTTTTATAGCGGAGCTTAGTTGATGGTGACGGCTGTGCCGTCTGGCAGAGAGTCGTCAGGCAGCATGGAGTTTGGTACGGAGAGGAAGGCGTCGTCCGGTAGATCGTGGGAGCCATACCGGCGAGCCGTGGGCCGCATGGAGTCCGGTACGGAGAGGAAGGCGTCGTCCGGTAGGTCGTGGGAGCCATACCGGCGAGTAGTCGGGCCGCATGGAGTCCGGTACGGAAAGGAAGGCGCCGTCCGGTCTTGCTGCAGGCGACGGTTCATCCAACGGAGTTCGGACTTGTAACAGAGTTCGGCCGAAGGGGAAGCTGGGGGAGTTCGTCTGGCTGAAGGGTCGGCCATCTGTAGAGTTCGGCCGCTGAGAGGCCCGAAGAAGCTCGGCTGGCCAATTGAAGGACTTCGGTTGCTAGTTGGTTCGGCCAGGGCTCGCTGAGGAGTTCGGTCGCCTAGGGTCGGTCCGAAGGAGTTCGGCTGCATGGGCTCGCCTGGAGTCGGTCCGAAGGAGTTCGGCCGTGGGAAGTCCGAAGGAGTTCGGCCGTGGGGTCCGAAGGAGCTCGGCCGCATGGACTCGCCTGGGGTCGGTCCGAAGGAGTTCGGCTGCAGGTGGGAGTTCGTCCTCTAGACAATTCGGCCCGGACCTTGGTGCAGGGGGGTTCGGCCTCTAAGCAGTTCGGCCGAGACCTTGGTGCAGGGGAGTTCGGCCTCTAGGCAGTTCGGCCGTGGTAGGGGCTCGGCCTGGCGCCTGGCGCTAAAGCTCTTCAGCGGCTACTGGTTACATTGGGCTGAGCGTCGGGCCGGGCTTCGGCAGGAGCGGGATTTATCCCCAACAGTAGCCCCCCCACTCCCGAGTTCAAAAATTGAAGGAAGGGAGTACCAAAACAGGCGACTGCCGAAGTCTTCTTCCAGGCTCCGCATTTGTTGCAGCTGAAGCTCGGGGAGGTCTCATCTCCAGCCAAGATTGACGCTGAAGTTGAGGCTGAGGCTTGGGGGAGACCTCATCTTCAGTCGATGTTTGGAGTTGAAATGGAACTCGTTTCCGGCTAAAGTCGATGAAGCTGATGTTGAAGCCGAAGTAAGACCCGCCTCCTTCGGTCGAGGTCGGATTTGAGCTCCTCGGGGGCGACATTATCTTCGTCAGTTGAAGTCGACTCGAGGGAGACCTCCTATCTTGCAGCCGAGGTTGAAGTGCGCGCTCGGGGGAGATCTTATCTCCTACGGCCGAGCTTCCCTCGGGGGAGATCTTATCTCCTGCGGCCGAGGTTGGTGCTCGCGTTAGGACGAGGTTCCCCTCCTGTTCCCAACCGAGATTGTTCCGGTCGCTCGGGAGAGATCTTATCTCTAGCCGAGGTTGCGGTTCGGGAGAGATCTTATCTCTGGCCGACCTTGTTGTTCGGGAGAGATCTTATCTCTGGCCGAACTTCGCCTCCGGGAGAGATCTTATCTCTGGCCGAGGTCGCGGTTCGGGAGAGATCTTATCTCTGGCCGAACTTGTTGTTCGGGAGAGATCTTATCTCTGGCCGAGGTTGCTTTTCGGGAGAGATCTTATCTCTGGCCGAACTTGTTGTTCGGGAGAGATCTTATCTCTGGCCGAGGTTGTTGTTCGGGAGAGATCTTATCTCTGGCCGAACTTTGCTCCGGGAGAGATCTTATCTCTGGCCGAAGTTGCGGTTCGGGAGAGATCTTATCTCTGGCCGACCTTTGTTCGGGAGAGATCTTATCTCTGGCCGAACTTTGCCTTCGGGAGAGATCTTATCTCTGGCCGAAGTTGCGGTTCGGGAGAGATCTTATCTCTGGCCGACCTTGTTGTTCGGGAGAGATCTTATCTCTGGCCGAACTTTGCCTTCGGGAGAGATCTTATCTCTGGCCGAAGTTGCGGTTCGGGAGAGATCTTATCTCTGGCCGACCTTGTTGTTCGGGAGAGATCTTATCTCTGGCCGAACTTTGCCTTCGGGAGAGATCTTATCTCTGGCCGAGGTCGCGGTTCGGGAGAGATCTTATCTCTGGCCGACCTTGTTGTTCGGGAGAGATCTTATCTCTGGCCGAACTTCGCCTCCGGGAGAGATCTTATCTCTGGCCGAAGTTGCGGTTCGGGAGAGATCTTATCTCTGGCCGACCTTCTTGTTCGGGGCCGCTCGAATCAGGACGAGGTTCTCCTCCTGTTCCTAACACGGCGACTATTGACTGCTTCTTTTCCAGCCATTACATAGTTTTTGGCGCCCAAAAATAATACACTGTTGGAAGGGAAGGACTTTATTGAAAGGAAGTTACTGGCAATTTTTTCTGAATTTTCTGTGACCCAGGGTCGTGGTAGTAGCATCGTTCCTCCGCGCTTCCCCACGCGGACGACCTTTCCCATTTCATTCGAGCTTCCTTGCGTTGAAGCATGCTTCTGTTGGCTTCTACGCTGGATCCTGGAGTGATGCTGACGACGTTGTGAGGCGGCCGACTTTGTTGTTTCTCGTTACGGCAGCGCCTTGCACCGATCTTTAGACTGGCGTCGAATGAATCTACCCAGCCGCCCCTTTCTGATGAGTTCCTCGATTTCATCTTGGAGCTGGATGCATTCCTCAGTGTCGTGGCCGTGGTCGCGATGGTAGAGGCAGTACTTGCTTCGGTCACGTTTGTTTGGGGGAGACCGTAACCTTTCTGGTCTGGGGAGTTGGTCCTTAACTTCGGTGAGGATCTGTGCTCGGGGAGCGTTGAGGAGGACATAGTCGCGAAATCCTTTGGGAGGTGGGCTTCTTCGCGCTTCTCTGCAAGCTCGAGGGGTTCGGGCCCGCCTGCTACCGGAGGGAGTCCGTGAACGCAGCCGAACTTCATTCGGCTCCCTGTCGCCCGTCAGCCGCTCCCTTGAGGTTTCTTCGTCCCTCAGCTTGAAGGCTTCTTCCGCACGGGCGTATCTCTCGGCCCGAGCTAGCAGGTCGGCGAAGTCCCTGGGATACCTTTTTTCCAGGGAGAACAACAAGTCATTCTTCTGAAGGCCGCCCTTGAGGGCGGCCATGGCGACTGATTGGTCTAGGTTTCGGACCTCCAACGCGGCAGCGTTAAACCGGGTCACGTAGGCCCGGATGGGTTCCCCCTCCTTCTGCCTGATGGCCATCAAAGAATCCGAACCTCGGCGTGGTCGCCTACTACTGATGAAGTGGGCTGCGAACTGTTGACTCATCTGGTCAAACGATAAGATGGTTCTCGGCTTGAGCGTCGAGTACCAATTTCTGGCAGCTCCTTTGAGGGTAGAAGGGAAAGCCCGGCAAAATATGGCGTCCGACGCGCCGTGAAGCAGCATCGTCGTCCGGAAGGCTTCCAAGTGGTCGACCGGGTCGGCGGTCCCGTCGTAGCTTTCGAACCGCGGGAGCTTAAAGTTCGGCGGGACCGGTTCCTGCATGATTTCCTGCGAGAAAGGAGGGTCTGCACAAACGTCATCATCACGCGAGGGGGGACGAAGTTCTTCAATTCGCTGGTTCATCTCCAAGAGCCTTTGGTCCAGCAGGTCCTCACGGTTTCTGATCTCCAAGGCTTTCTGGTGAGATGGGCGCGAGGCTTCACCCTTGGTCGATCCATGATCCGAACAAGGGTTCTCCCTCCTCCGCCTCTCCAATCCGGGTATCGGAGGTCGGTCTGCCCAGGCCGGTCGCTCTTGGACCGGATCATCCGACTTCGGAGAGTCCCGTGCCAGTCGGGCTGGCACTGGGACTTGTTGGTGCAGCACCGCCTGCACCGCCTCCGTGAGACCACGAACGTGCTGGATGAGCTGGTTGAACTGCTCCGTATCCACTGCGGCTATAGACGGGGGCTGAGTCACCGGGGCCGGAGCAGGGACTGACGGACTCGGAAGGGATCGAGCCGCGGAAGCCGTCGAGCGCCGCGTCGAAGCCCTTCTGGGGGGCATTTCCTCTTTCCAGAGAAGGAATTCTGAAGAGGGAGAAGAGAGAGATCCGGAGCAGGGGAGGGAAATCGTCGCCGAGCACTCCTTTAAGAACAAGGGAACCTCGAAGGTTCAGTCCCTTGTTCCCACAGACGGCGCCAATCTGTTGGTGCAGAAATCCGTCGCCGCCGGAGGTCGCCGCAATCGAGGCCGCTGGGCGCCGCCGGGGACCTGCAAAACGAAGTCCCGCCCGGAACCGGTGGGGTGGTGGCTCCGGCAGGACCCTCCGACGGTCAAGTTAGTTTCCGACCAACAGTAATGGAGTGCTCGGAATGAGTTCCGGAGCTTAGAGATGTGGAGGAGAGCTTAGAGAGTCGAGAGTTCAGAGAGCTTAGCCTTAGTATGTCGGGAGGGGTCCTTTTATAGCGGAGCTTAGTTGATGGTGACGGCTGTGCCGTCTGGCAGAGAGTCGTCAGGCAGCATGGAGTTTGGTACGGAGAGGAAGGCGTCGTCCGGTAGATCGTGGGAGCCATACCGGCGAGCCGTGGGCCGCATGGAGTCCGGTACGGAGAGGAAGGCGTCGTCCGGTAGGTCGTGGGAGCCATACCGGCGAGTAGTCGGCCGCATGGAGTCCGGTACGGAAAGGAAGGCGCCGTCCGGTCTTGCTGCAGGCGACGGTTCATCCAACGGAGTTCGGACTTGTAACAGAGTTCGGCCGAAGGGGAAGCTGGGGGAGTTCGTCTGGCTGAAGGGTCGGCCATCTGTAGAGTTCGGCCGCTGAGAGGCCCGAAGAAGCTCGGCTGGCCAATTGAAGGACTTCGGTTGCTAGTTGGTTCGGCCAGGGCTCGCTGAGGAGTTCGGTCGCCTAGGGTCGGTCCGAAGGAGTTCGGCTGCATGGGCTCGCCTGGAGTCGGTCCGAAGGAGTTCGGCCGTGGGAAGTCCGAAGGAGTTCGGCCGTGGGGTCCGAAGGAGTTCGGCCGTGGGGTCCGAAGGAGCTCGGCCGCATGGACTCGCCTGGGGTCGGTCCGAAGGAGTTCGGCTGCAGGTGGGAGTTCGTCCTCTAGACAATTCGGCCCGGACCTTGGTGCAGGGGGGTTCGGCCTCTAAGCAGTTCGGCCGAGACCTTGGTGCAGGGGAGTTCGGCCTCTAGGCAGTTCGGCCGTGGTAGGGGCTCGGCCTGGCGCCTGGCGCTAAAGCTCTTCAGCGGCTACTGGTTACATTGGGCTGAGCGTCGGGCCGGGCTTCGGCAGGAGTGGGATTTATCCCCAACAGGGGTCATTTATCAGAGTTATATAAATGATCTCTTTCGGCTGTTCTGAGTCTATTCCCAACAGTTAATTTCGCCTTAAGTATTTGAATCAACCAAAAGCTGTTGAAGTTTAAGCAAGAATGCAACAGCTCAGGACTGTGAAGTACTAAAACTATGAACAAAGAGAAAATAAATTGAGTACAGGGGCAAAAACAATGCAGTTCACATTTAGGCCCTTTTACAAAAGGATCAGATTAAGCAAATTTGCTGGTTTTTGACTGGTTCTGCATAACCAATCCATGTTTCATGAAAAACATTGAACATTAGATTGGCAGGATCATGCCAAAAACCCTGTTTTGCAGCCATATCTGTAGAAAATATTATGGATGATAAGTGTATATGTAATACGTATCTTATACCATACTAATTTGATCTAACTGATGAAATGTAGGTCTGCTAATAGGTATTCTGTTAGTTTGGTGGCATAATTTCAATACTTGACATTTAATTCTGGAACTCTATTTTAATGTATTTTGGTTTTTAACTTGAGCTTTTTTTAATCAGATTCTTGCTGCCTCTTCCATCTTTATACTTGGAAGACTTAAAAGACAACCCTTGGTCCACCTTATTTTACTTCATTTTAACATTTACCTGACATGCTCCAATGAGGCATTGTGTTTTAATGTTGCACAAACGTTTTACTCCTCTCTCTCCTCTCACCCGTGTGTGTGTGCAAATATATCCCCTCTGCCATTCAGGTTTGCAAGAATTTTGCTGCAAAATGGATGATGTAATAGTTCGTGGCTTTCCACTGCATCAGATGGACTCTGGGCTGAGAGAAGAAAGGAGCATTTTGGTGCCTGACACTTCCCTGAGCAGTACTCCTCAACCATTCATTCCTTTTCTTGCACCTTCACCAATGACACCTTTTTTCAGCAATAGCACACCAAAGCTATCAGGTTTTGCAGCTTAAAGTTATATTATATCTTGCAAAGGCTGAATAAATAATTGGTAAAGCTGCATGAAGTGCATTCCATGGTACTTCTTTCTTGTAGGACGATGTACATTAAACTTCTCTGCTGTTGACAGCTTGATAAGCACAACTGCTGTTGATTGCTTGTCCTCCTTTGCTCCTTTATTGGCCAACGTAATCTGCTGCCCCCAACTTCAGGCCATGCTGGTCATTCTGATAGGGCAATCAAGTAAAAACACTGGAATGCTTGCCTTGGATTATACTCATGCAAACTATTGCCTATCAGATTTTCAACAGATCTTAGAAAGTCGGGGTGCTAGTGATAATCTTGAACAAATTTGCTCAATCCACCCATTGAACCTCACTGAAGGTTCTTGCCCTGTCGATGATATCAGTGAGTTTGAGAGTGCTATCGACTCCAATAAACTCCTGCTTGCATGTGGGAAAGTTGATGCTGTGAATGAATGTTGCAGTCAAATATGTCAAAATGCTATACGTGAAGCTGCCACGAAGATTGCTTTGAGAGATGGTGGCTTGACAAGTATGGATATTAGTGATAACTTCCCAGAGCACTATTCTAGAATTGATGGATGCACAAGTATTGTCCTCAGATGGTTATCTAGTAGACTCGATCCATTATCTGCAAAGCATCTACTTAGATGGATATCCAACTGCAATGTTAATGAAGGTAGCTAGAAAAGAAACCTTTATCTATGGTGCTATTCTAAAATATAGTGCTTGAGAAATCTTTAATTAGCTCAGTACTAGTTGCATTTAATGTGCTTCATGATATGCATATATTTCTTTTGATTTTTTAATTTTGTATTTTTTTAGTCTTCTCAGTTGAGGTCAAGTGGATTAACTAGATTGACCTTAGATTAATTGCCAAAGTTGCAGTTAGATAAAATGAAGACAACTGCCTAAAAGGTCGTAAAGATGGTCATATGGTTGACTGAAGTTGTTTGAAGAATTATGTAAAGAGCATGGTTCACTGTCTTTTAAACCATTCTATTGCCTATCTTCTTCATAAATTGGATGGGTGCTACTAATTGATATAAGTAATGTTTCATTAATTCATGATACAAACACTACTGGCTATATAAATCCTTATTTAAAATCTACTCCTACGAAGGGGGGTGTATCAAAGCTTGTTAAAAAAAGGGCACCATTGTGGAGTCTCGGTAGAGTCAGATGTATGTAGCCTTACCACCCATGCAGAGTGAACTAATATTCAGTGGATTTATATGATTCTTGTTAGACTAATGAACTTATTAGGTTATCGTAATTTAGTTCTGTGAATAATTAAGCATGTCAAAAATTGACCAACTTGCTTCTGTTTTAGACTTAGATCATATCACTAGAGATTATTATTATTATTATTTTTTCTTTTTTAATTTAGGGAGAAGTTAGGCAAAAGATCTAAATGATGCTGCTAGTGGTTTCATTTAGTGCCACTTTGCACTTGTTGGCATGTGACTTGGTGATAAAGCAGCTGTAAGCTGAATGACTGATCATTGATACAACAATTATGCATCTTATGTCACACACAAAAATGATAGTTTATGAACGAATAAGCATAGGCTTGTTTGGATACTCTCCCCCACCCCCCCCCCCCCATCCATCCATCCATCCATCCATATTATCTATTGATATATGTATATGTATTATACACACACACATATGTGCACATATATATACATATGTACGCACATATATAGGGGCAGATTTGGGTTCAGATCCGGTCAGATCAAAACTAGGCAATAGAGATACTATATCGATGATCCAAGCTATTGGATGTGATCTACTATCTCAAAAACTGTTTGCACACCAAAAATCATATAATTTGAAGACTCCTAGCCTATGCATCAAGTGATCAAAATATACATTCAATTCAATTTTATTTAGGCGGTCCAATTTTTGACTACTTTATGCATAGGCTAGGGATCTCCAAATCATATGATTTTTTATGTGCAAATAGTTTTGAGGTAGTAGATCATATTTAATGGCTTGGATCATTGATGTAGGATTCCTATTATAGAGTTTTGACCTGACTGGATTTAAGTTCAAATCTGGTCGATCTAATTATAGTCTGACTATATATATATATATATATATAGTATGCACTGCATACAAGATTTAGAGTGCTCAATTTTAGCCTTTCTAAATAGATTGAATAGAGGCAATCTTATCTCAGTGATTTAAATATCATGGTCGATCAGTTATTCTTCTTTAGCCACTCTAAAGTTATTTTATATTATCTTATGAATGGCGATTTGCATCCTGCATTTCTTTTTTCATATTTGTCTGGCTGACCACCTATCATTGGAACTTTGTTTTGTGGAATGTGTACCTTCAGTACTGCCGTCCTTTTATCGCATTTGATAAAACCTATTTCAGGTAATACTGGACTTGCCAAAAACCTGTAGAATGCTTAATTGTACTGCTAACTTTTACTTTTTTGAGTTCAATTTATGCTTGTATATGGTGCTTACTATATTACAATTTTCGATCTTGATCATTGCTTATTCTGTTGGTTTTTGCATATTATTCCACCAACTGTTTATCTATTGTATTTTAAAAATCTTGGGATCTCACCTTTGTTTATTTTCTTTTCATTTGTCTTTGTATGGTACCGAATATATTTATTTAGCTTCAATAATCTCACCAATAATTGTGTTTATTTCTGCAGCATGTCCTTTAGTTTTTCCAGATACCACAAAAGTTGCAGAGTATTGTGGAAACAGGGTCAAGAACCATACTGCATGCTGCAGTGCAATGGATAATTATGTATCTCACTTGCAAAAGCAAAGTTTCATAACCAATTTACAAGCATTGGATTGTGCTTCATTGCTTGGTCTGAAGTTGCAAAAAATGAATGTTACCACAGACATCTATAGTTTCTGTCAGATAACTCTCAAAGATTTTTCTTTACAAGGTTAGTTGTAAGAAACCTTCAGTTATTATGCTGGAAGCTGATTTTGCTATAGCATATTCAACATGAGAAGTGGTGATATAAGAAACCGCCAAATGCTGGATATCTGGATTATTTTTCTGCTTCACTTATTTGACATACTGACACAAATTTATGTTGTTTTTTTGTGGCTGTGATCGTTTCGTCAAATGGTGAACCAGTTGGATCTCAAGGTAGTATTTATAGCTAAACCATAGTTATGCTTTTTCTATTTTCTCTCCAATATGAATCATGATCTGGTGATTCGCTTGTCATGAACTTAGCCATAGTTAATATTAGGTAGCAATTTTAGCATAACTCTTATGCATGAAATGATTCAGCTGTTAACTCAGGACATGAATGGTCTTAGTGCTGTTTAACCAGATTAATTTATATCTTGCTTTTGTTCTCTCTCTCTCTTTTTTTTTTTTTGTATGATTAAGCTGGATCAAGTACTTCACTTTACCACTGTGCATATGGTCTTTGAGCTATTGTAAAGCAGAGACTAAGGGAACACCTTTTCTTCTGTCTGTATGTGGGGGATACTGGAAAACTTGTAGCGTTACTGTGTTTATTGCTGCAAATAAACTGATTTTTGAACCGCTTAGACTGAGGTCATTATACGAAAGGGGTATTATAACTTGAGTTGAGCTTAATAGCAAATGTTTAACCTTGACTCTTTCTTCATTGAATGAGCCTGAGCTTCCTAGAGTGGTCAGACTAGGCTCCTAACATAGCTGAGCACTCCAGCTTGGCTTGTTTAACAATTGCACAAGCTCCACCTAAGCCTATTGTCAATTCCAGCCCGAGCTTTTCATGAACATGTTGGTTCGTCTGCAACTGTAACTGTGTATCTAAAACTAAAACTAAAAATTTAGCATGAACAGTTGGTTCATTTGCAGCCATGACCATTTGTCTAAAATTATTATTATTATTTTTTTTAAGAAAAAGATTAATGATATGAACTATTGCATCCACCTCTTTTCCACTATGACTGAAAACCAATTTGTTCCTTTTTTCTTTCAACTTATGTTCTTGTGAGACAGTCATAGTGAATATAACTGAGTAAAGCTTTCTTAAAAGATAATATTTAGGAAATGCTTTTAAAGAACTCTTTCATACTCCATTTAGAGTAGTTATGTGGACTAATTGTAATGGTTACCTTCCCATTTCAAGAAATGTACTTATTGTTTAATAAACATCGGCAGAGCTTTCCACTGGAATAGAAGAAGCACTAATTTTCTTTTGGTGGTTATTTGACATTTTAGTTTTGAGCTTGAACTTTCTGTTCAGCATAAGGTTGTTACTTTGCTTTAAAACTTATCATAGTTAGAGGCAAAACAGCCATTATGGTATAGATCATCTTCTATCCATTCAAACAATGCTTGTTGCATATCAAGTTATTCAGATAGCATAAACTAAAGCTTTTAGGTATATCCTAGATGCACTTCATCTTGAAATATAAAGTTCTTTATCATGAAGTTGTATATACATAATTGTTATTAAAACTATTGATACTTCTTGCTAAATATTACCTTGTTCTTCCAATTTTTGCTCCAGAGTCTGGATGCCTCCTTCCAAGCTTGCCATCAGATGCAATGTTTGACCCTTCTTCTGGAATCAGCTTCACATGTGATCTGAATGACAATATTGCTGCTCCTTGGCCCTCTGCATCTGAAGCTCCAACATCTTTCTGCAACAAATGTATGTCCGTGATCCATATAAATGCCTGATTTTCTTCTTCCTTTTCCCCTATTTATCTTTGCTTTGGATCGTGAAATGTGCACCAAATTATGCAATTTTGATACTGAAAAGATTTAAGTTCTTATATTTTGTTCCATTTAGGGTGGTATAAATAGTTTATTTGGTAACATGAGAGGCAACTACGTGCGCCAAAATATGCAGTTTTGATACTGAAAAGATTTAATTTCTTATATTTTGTTCCATTTAGGGTGGCAAGTAAAGAGTTTATTTGGTGACATGAGAGGCAACTTTAAAATATCAAATGACCATACCATAACCTCCTAAAAGACTACTAATACCCCTGTAATTTTATTAATTACTTGCAACCTGTAACTTGTAATTTTTTTTTTTAATGCATATTTTCTTGAACTAAAGTTGTGGAGCTATGATGCGGTTTGCATGGGTTGTCACTTGGTTGCACACATACGGGAATCCGGCATGACATTCCTAAAATCTAGATATGACAGACAGCTTGGTCATATACATGTACATACATCTATACTTTTTTTTTTTAATCTGTAATCTGTACATGTATGTTAGTTAATTATGGGTTAGATAACAAGTCAAGTTGGTTTTTCTATTGTAGATGGAAAGTACAAATACAAAAACTTATCTTTTATCTAAATCATGTTTTTTAATAGGTTTATGAATTATCGTTTGTGAGTGCAATAGGGCCAGCATCCTTATGTGCTTGCTATGATGCCTTGCTAATAGTAGCTGGAGCACTGTTTGTTTAAGTTTCGTATGAAGTTTTCTTTTTTAAGTACCATGCATCCTCAGCGCTCTGCATCTGAACATCCAAAATCTTCCTGCAACAAGTGTATGTCCATGATCCATATAGATGTCTGTTCTACTTGTTTCTTCTTATTTCCCTGCCATATTTGCTTTGAGTTGTGAATGTGCACCGAAATATGCAGTTTTATTCCTGAAAAAATTTCATGGGCATATTTATCTGTTTCAGTTTAATTTGGGATGGTAAGCAACATGAGTTTATTTAGTAACACGAGATGCAACTTTAAAATATTAAATGACCATGCTATATGCTCCTAAAGGACTGCTAATACCCCTGTGATTTCATGAAATTCTTGGAACCTTTAACCAGAAAAAAAAATTTTCAACATGTATCTTCTTGAATTAAAGAGTGAGGATGCAGTTGACATGGGCAATGGTGTCACTTGGTGGACAAATTTGGTATCCAGCAATGACTTTGCTAAAACTAGATAAGATAGACGGCATGGTCACATATATGTATGTGTATAAACATGTTTATTTTGTCAATAATCTGTACATATATATGAGTTATATATGTGCCATATGAAAAGTCAAGTTGCTTTATTCTATTGTAGACTGAAGGAGGTAAATATGAAAACTTAAACAGTTTACCAAGATCATGTTATTTAATAGGTTTATTAATTTTCATTAGTGAGCACAAAGGGCCAGCATCCTTTTGTGCTTCCTGTAATGCATTGCTATCTGCAGCTGGAGCACTGTTTGTTTAAGTTTTCTTTGAAACTTTCTTCTACTATATCGCAATAATTTGACTGTAATCTTTAGCAATTCCTTCCACTTGAGTACATGTATAGATTGTTTGACCACACAAGATTTGCCAAGACCATGTGTTACATTTTTTTTTTTTTTTTGGAAATATCTCCACAGTTAGGTTAAACAAAATGAATCATTTAGATCTAACTGTCAAACATTTCTTTTGGAAGGAAACTGCAAAGATTGGTTTTGTCATAGAAGCGAAATCTCACAGTTATGTATCTTTTCTGTTTTAAGAATATGATCTTTGATTCTTTATTCTTTTTGCCCTTTTAATTGCTATCAAATTTGTACCTTTTCTAATGTAAAGCATGAGATAGAAAATAATATTGCAATATTTGCACATGCATGTAATGTTTTTGGGAATTCATATTTAGTTCAGCGGAATTTGCTCTAATATTAAGTCAATGCTTTACATTTAATAAAACTAATTGAATAGGTGAGTTCTTGAAGCCACAAATACTTCTTTTTTTGCATACAACTCATTGCATCGGTGATAAATTATGTGCTTTTGATTTAAAAATCTACTTTTCCTTTTCATTTTGTGTTACATGCTTAATCTTTGGCATGCTCTCTTGATTTGTGCAGCTGTCAACTTGCCTGAACTTCCAGCTGCAACATCTGCACACATTGGTTAGTATCATGATTGCTATTCTAAATGCTTTTCTTCACCTACCTTCATACAGCTTACCCTTCCATTGATTTCCGAAGGGATTATCATGAGGTTCTTCTTTGCTTGAATTTTCATATTTGAATGATGATGTGCATTTGAAAATAAATAGCATGAGTACAAAAGTATCTCCATTTTGAGTTTTTGAAGGTTGAGATGGTCCCAACTTTCTTAGGAGTCAGGATGTGGTTTTCCCCCATTTTTGCAACAGGCACCTGCAGACATGGGGCCACATATGCAATAATGCATGCTAAGTGGGATTTCAGTCATAAGACACCTTTGAACTCCCTCCCAGCAATAACATCATCTCTACCATCCTGCAGTGCTGCTAGCTGCTATGTGGTGTTACTGGCACGGGATGTCATGGACCTGTGATGAAATAAAATTAAAAATGTAAGATAATCAATTAGTCACTTATAATAAATTTTCTATGTTCAAATTATAAAGCTAAAAGAAAAAGCTCTAGTTCACACGCACATTAGGATCTTACTAAAAAATGTCTAGATCAATAAGAGCTCTCACCATTGAGAAATCTTTGTAAGTTCATTTCTAATTTAGTGAACTACTTTAAAAGTATAATTACAAAAAGCAATTTTGCAAGCCATGAGGTATGAATTGAAAGAACAATATTATTTTCATATTTATGTGTATTCTTGATACATGAGTATTAGATTTATTTCATGAAAATCCTTACTTTTTTTTTTTAAAAGTCCTTCTAATTTTGATACTTAAAACAGAAAAGTAGGACTACCAAGTCCTATATTAACAACCTGCATCTAACATGAATGTCCTTTTTGTAACAAAATTTTATAGTTTTAAAAGAAAAGCAATAAAATCAATGATATATTTTTAAATAAATCAGGATAACCTTTCCTGCATTTTGAGGCTTCCCTGAAATACCCTAATTGGTGAAAATTGTGGTGTGTTATACTGACATCCTTTTTTTCCCAAGATTTGTATCGAACAACTAAGGAAAAAAAAAGCATATCTTTCCCAATATGTTGAGGATATATTTCTCCAATTTCCATAGTTGCGCGCCATATTTGTATCTTCTTTAATATGCTTAAGCTCTTAAATCTGTCTGATCTTAGCTTCAGAGGTGAGGGTTTTTGGTGATTTACTTAGAAATAAAATTAAAAAAGAAATGAAAATAGTAAAAATGAGGAAACTTCTGCAGCCCCATTTTTTTTTAGGGGTTTTTCATTGGGTTCTAGGGGTTTGGTGACAAGAACTGGTACCCATAAATGAGGGTCAACTGCAGCTGAAATTTTGAATGATAGTTTAATGGGTTGACACATCATAAAGCCATTGAAGAGGGTTGGAGGGAGGAAGAGAGTGTATATGACTTATTGAAACTTTATATTAAATTTGTTAATCCCATGATTTTTTTTTGCAATTTTTTTTAATTATGAATGTCAGTAGACTTAATTTCAGTTGAATCAAATTGTTTTACCTTTTCTTCGAAAAAAGGGGGAAGTGTTGCCTAACATAGAGTCAATGTGAAACTTTTGCAGAATGTAATTTATCAGTTAATGCTCTTATACTGAACAAACATTGTTACAAGATTCATCTAATAATCAACTATTTAACGATCGGTTGGGAGCATAAGATATTCATGTGACAAGTTAATAAATAATGAGACTGATCCACTGATAACATCAACATGAGAAAGAAAGAAATGCAGTGTGTAAAACTATCTTAAGACTGGGTTTCTTTTAGGGCTCTTACCTTGCAACCATGCCTCTCTATGACCCTAAAAGAGTTGTATTTCTTGTGTTTTATCCTCTATTTTACTTATTTGTATCATTCAATTTTGCTATGTAGAAACTCATCTTGCTTTTAAGGTTGTTATGATGAAAACAGCTTGCAATTTCTTTCTATTGCTTTCAGTAATTTGGTGATGAATACTGAGTAAGAACAACAGTGGAACAGATGATTGATTTTTGAGTTAGGTACAATCATGAAAATTATTGCATGAAATGTTACCAACGAAGGGTCATCAGTTGCAGTGACCATTATAACAATACTAAATTTGATCATGCTTGAAAGAAACATGATCTATACTTGGTTCTGAATAAAAATAAGATCTTCAATTTAACAAACATAATGACTAGTGCATAATTCAGGCAAAAATTAGACTTAGAGGGGTGGGGCAAGAGGAATGGTGGGGTTGAAGTGGTTTCCCACACTGGCTGTGAAAGGGGAGGGGAGAGAGTAGCCTGAGGACTGATGGGTCATTGGGTGGCCAAGGTGCAAGATTGAGGACTGGGGGTGGCAGGGGACTGGCAGGGAAAAGAGGGGATGAGGACTAATGATTCACTAAGAATAAGGAGGATGGGGGACAATTAAAGTTGAGGAAAAGCAGCATACCTAGTGGCATTTTGATGATGACTGGTGTTGTTGTAGTCAAAGTAATGCCAAAGACAATAGATGGATAGAGGTTTTGTGATCGAGGACCTGAGAAGTGGACAGGAGAGATAGCTGTGGGGTTAAGGATGAGGAATTATATATGTTGAACCATTTTAACATATAATAAGATATAGCTTACTTACCTGACAAATTTCTTATGAGCATGGGAAGATGTTTTGTTATGCCTGAAAGTTTTGGAAGGTCAGCGATTGGTAATTCTTAAAGTCATATTTTATATAATTAACAAATTTGATGGTTACTTTTCTTCATGGAGTAGATAAGATGTTGGAAATCTCATATCATAGGTGAGATTTGCAGTGTGATGTTCTCAACTTCTTTTTCGCCAGTGAGATGTTAAGCAGCATTCTTTCACCCTTCTGTCCTTTGCTTATCAAATCTAGTTTTTCCTTCGGACTTTTGGGGTGTAAAAGAGGCATGTGACAGATCTGAAACTTAATCACCTTACAGCTATCTGGAATCAAATTTAAGAGTTTTCTGCACAATTCCTGCCATTCGTTAGTATAATCTCACTTAGATACTAATCATCATTATGCTACTTTTAAGGTTACTCCATTCTGAATATTTCAACTGGATAATATGCGATATCAGGTCATCTAGTTCAATTGGTCAACAATTTGGCTTCATATTGTTGAGGTGATTGATTTCTTTCACAATTGCTTGAATATTTCGAAGAAGAAAAGATTTACATGTTTAAATTGACCCGGTGAAAACATGACAGAGGTATATGGTTGAGCCTATGGAAGTCATGAACAAGGCAGGAGAGCAAGTGCAAGGACTAATCATGTTAGATGAGTTTCCAATTGGGTTTCAGGGTGCATGAACTTCCAAATTAAATAGATAATATTAATGCAACTTTGGATGAAGTTTAAACTGAAAGAGGCTGATGATTAGTGGCAAAGTGAGAGCCTCTTGTGATTACTTTTTGCTATCTTGAAATGATTATTAAGAAGAGCAAATTAATCGATGAATTAAAATTAATGAACTTATGAAACAGCAACTCAAACTGAAATGGACCTTTGCGGTATGTGATCATTGCTAGTAAGACTTGGAGAATTATGGTTCTTGGAGTTGGAGATGTTGTATATTTAGATAATGTGGTCATAAAGTGGTCCTAGGTTGATATGTATTGTATAAATGCGAATGTGGAAAGGTTGACGTTTGGTAAAAGAAACAAGCTATTGCTGGAAATTAATATATTGGGTGATTGAACAGAGTGGGTTGACATGTCTTTTGCCTACTGCAGAACAAAGGTCCTGAAGTCAAGAGGGGCTTATTTGTCGTGGAATAGATTTAATCAAACAAGACCTTGGAGAAAACAAGATGAAGGTAGTGTTGTAGTGAGAAAATGCTAGAAAATTTTGCGCTTGCTGGATGTTGTAGCTCTTGGTGGGAAGAGAACAAATCCCCAGACTATCCTAGGTAGATGGAATGAAGCTTGTTTGTTATGGCTATGGTCTCCTGATTTGTCATGCATCAATGCTGTTCCTCATGGAAGCAGTTAATCTCCTTGAATTCTCTCTGATGGTCCCATCAATTGATATAGAACACCTTGACAATCCTCTTCTTACCTTTAATTATGATGGCACTTTACTTGTCTTGATGCTTTCATTATAGAGGTTCAGGTTAGATCCGACTTTCCTCAGACCACTTGATGGTCCAAGGATGGCAGACGCCATTGGATTACTCAAATATGATGAGATTGTCTGGATGGTGAGTGGTGGATGCCCATTAGTCAGACCAACTTTGATTCTGCCCCTCTCCATCCTCATTCCATCTCCTCTTTCTAAGCTTCTCAGATTTCTTTTTGGCTGCACTCCTCCCCCATCCTCACCTCCCCTTCTGTGCTTGTCCTCACAGCCAGCTGTGCCATCTTGACGGTTCCACCGTGCACCCTATCCATGATCCCCTTCTTTGCCTCTGTCATTGCCACTGCTGCTGGGTTCATGCAATGTTGAGGCCTTTGGAAATGAAGCATTTCTCATCCTCAACGATGAGGCGGAATTGCCTGGGAAGGTGGTTGCCTCGGCAAGGTCTCGGATGAGGTGGATCGGATGAAAATGATGAGCTTCATCATGGGGGTTAGGACCTAGGTTGAGAGGGGGGAGGGAGACATGATGATATTTCTTTTTTTATCGCACGATGTCGTTCTCATTGTGTTTGAGTAAATCTCCAACAGTGTCCACAGTCATTAGACTGTCAAGTGGTCTGATGACCATTGGACCTAGCCTGAACCCTAATTATAGGATGCTGATTTTAAGCTTTATTTGGTATAGTTTGGATAAATATGTTATGCAAGTGCAGTTTTTGTGAGGACCTGCATAGGGATGTGTTAAATCACACAATGGTTATATGCTGCGTAGATGTTGGGTATTGATAAAGAGATAAAGAACCCAAATGATATCATTTGACTTGTTTTTTTTAGATGAGGTCCTAAATTGTTACCAATGGTATTGCTAACTCGGTTTACGGCCCTTGTTTGAGTAGGGGATGCAATTGGACTCGTTTAGGACTACCACGGATGGATGGTAGTGTTTGTGATTGGATGACTAGATTTGGACTTTTGATGAAGATTTCAGGATCTAAACAGGAGGAGAATACGAGGATCTATATGGATATATGTTTAGTCCCATGTTAGTTGTATATTGGAGAGATCTTAGGTATTTATATAGGATCGTGAAATCTAAATATCTTCTGACTAGTCTTTTTTAAGTCAAGTTCTATGTTACAATTTTAACATATTTAAACTGTTGGGATACTGATTCTGCAAGTCAAACTCGCTAGTTTCTTGTTCTGTTGGTTGCGATTTTGTCCAAAGCTGTTTACGAAGTTAAAACATCAGGTTATTTATTTCCCAATAAAGTTAACTTTCTAGTTTACTTATATGTCTTTTCTTTCAGCTGAAAATGAAAAAGACATGAAGCTTCCTTTGCTCATTGCTTTGCTGCTGGTTCTTCAAATGCTTTCATGATCCTGCAGTAGGCATCAGTTTCAATCATTATCATATTTGATAGGATGCTGCTACCAGATGGTTTGGGACAAGGCTTGATGATTATGGTTAGGCATGATCTTATTGGTCATCACATCATGGACAAAGGATCTAACCAAAGGCTTTTCCCAACACGGTAACAGCATTCTGTGATACAGGTTTTTTATTGAAGTTCTAGCAACCATAATTCTTGCAAGCAATCTAATAATGCCTTGTAAAGGGAGGGGGAGATCCAAATTGGCGAACTATGTAGATATTTTGAGATCTGTAATCCCATTTGGAGCTCCTTGATAGAAACTTTTCCTAGAACCTTTTGTCAGCAATTGAATGTAAATTTAGGTCAATCAATAACCGGAGTGGGAGAACTCCAGTTATTGTTGGAGTGTCTGCATGGATGCCAATCCGATTGTAAAGCTGTGGTGGAATCCTAAAATTATTAAATATCATAGGCTGTTGCTTGCCCAAGCACACGGATCAGTTGCACGGGGTCTTTGGGTTGATGTTGAGAGACTTAGCTATAACTACGGTTAAAACTACAAAAGAAACTAATAAACATTATTATTTTAATATAATTCTTTAATATTTTTATGATTTACGGTGATATTTTGCGAGATCAGTAAGCGATTTTTGATTCATAGTTTAGATAAAGTTTTTTTTTTTTCCCAAAAAAAAAAAAAAAAAAAAAACAAAGGCTTCGATATCCTGGTGCGGTTTCTTAGGAGTCGCAGCGTTTCACAGTTTTTACAAAGGGAAACTTTAGTGAAACGAATATTATAAAATCCTAATGGTCGGACACTTCCTGCTATAGTAAATTATCTTCAAAAAGGAAGAGTTATATGGCCACATTATTAAGCAACAGGTCGAAGCGATTTTCCGCTAGTTTCTCTAACAATCTTATAACAAATTGGAAGAAATATTCCTGCTAGGTTTTGCTTGAATTCGATCATGTTTTTCACGTGCTACTTCCAAATCAGGACGCTGAGAAGAACGTACACGAGTGTTTCTTGCGAATTTAAGTTGGAAGGGGAAATCTGTTTTCTGGAAACCATGTTGCATATCAGGTGAATTCAATACCCATGACGTCTTCCCGGGCGGAAGAACAATGGTTGAATGGAATGGCAGCTGAACGTGAGCGGTCGAAAATTTTGAACAGGTTGAAAACTGAGAACGATTCCATTTTACGTAGGCTTTGGAAATCTTCAAAGAGGATGGCTTAAAACTTCATTGTAACTTTGTAAATCTTAATTGTAACTTCGTACCATGCATGTAACTTTTGATCGCCGCATTGGCATTTTACATGTGAAGGTGTTTTTGGGTTAACAAATAAAATAGCCTATTTTTTTTTTGTTTGCCTATAATCTGGATTCTGGACTCGGTTTCTGTATAGGTTGCGCCATGTCTCAACAACCCAGCTATTGAAGCCTGCCGAGTCCAGAGTTTCCGATTACCTCTTGTATATTGTTTACCATTTGATTTGATATAACGTGTCTGTTAAGCTGGGGGATAACAATTTTGACTTTGGGCAGGTTGCTATCATGTTCACATCAGCATTACAAATTTAATAAGCAATGATCTTTGAAATATGTGAGTTTGATGTTCACTACATCATGGCCTAGAAATATAAGCTAAGGATTCATAATTATCTTCTTTGTATATGGTGTGAGCTCATTACTTGGTAGACCAAATTTCTTATGGTGATGCTTTGGGGTGCTCATAAAGGTTTGTTAAATCCACAATCACTGACTCGGCAACTTCACCAATCAACCAATCTACCACGTTTGACAACAACTCCATGGGTTCTACTGATTTTCCCTCAACTCGCATGTAGGACTGAAATCAGATTAGATATCAATACATCCATATTATTTATTTTATCTGACGAATACAAATATGAATATGAATATGATTTAGATGTAAAAAATTATATCTATATTTATTTTAAATAAATACAAATATAGTTTGGATATTAAAAATATCGATATAATTATAAATATAAATAATTAAATTTTATAACTATATAAGTAAAGATATTATTAGAATAGATAATAAATCAAGTTAATAACATTATATATTTTTTAAAAAATTAAAAAGTATTCTATAAAATTGTATAAGGTTACATGTAGATTCGAACACGAATCGGATACTCATATCCAAGATATAGATATTAGTATTAGATCCTTAAATTTTTGTTTGTATCCAGATTGGTCCAGATATGAAAATGGATCCAGATGAATACTATCCATACCATTTTCAATCCTACTAGCATGATTCTTTCTTATAATCTTTAATTAATGTGCCAAAGTTTGTGTGTGTTAGTGTTATTTTATGAACCCGTCCTTAGTCATAAAATCACCTGCTATATTGCCATTAATATTGCAGGTGTTAAATACAAAACTACCTTGTCCGCGTCGCATTCTGTGCATGGACGAAAGACGTAGTTTTGAAGTCGGAGAGTTTTGGAATATCGACATTTTTGTTTTTCAATGGATTGCCGTATCCGGTGTCCCATAGAAGGTGCAGTTCAAACTAAAAAGGCGTTAGAGTATGGTTCTTGCTTTCAATAGAGCTTGGAACGTTATCTTCTACTCGGACACGACATCTTATGGATATGAAGAGCATCTAAACATTACCTATGAAACTGCTGTTCCATCCCATATGCAAAACTGTCTAGTTCTTTTTTTTTTTTTTTAATAAAATTTTCCTAGTTGATGTTCGCAATATCTTTCATGACTTTTATACGACCAATCGATGAATGGCTGTTGTATTGGTCGTGATTGTTAGTTAAAATAACACAAAAAGATTAAGAAAAAGGATTTGGTATGTACTGCATTTGATTCGAGGAATGGGCTTTACTTTCATGCATGACCTTGTCAATCCTGTGAGCTTCATGCAGTAACTTTCTTTTCGGAGCATGATGGAAGAATATAATGCAAGTAAATGTGAAGATTGCAACACTGACTATATTTTTTAGTTGACTTTATCAGCATTATCAGTCATATATATATATATATATATAGATTTATAGCAATGATATCATAATCTGGACTCTGCTTTACTAGCTTCTACCATCCTTGGTCATGCACCTATATATATTTTTTCTTAGTTCAAAGATCAGGTTGACAGCTAGGTTGCCCATTATTTGAAGTATTCCTATAGCTAGAAGTCTTCTCAGAATTCTATCAGTTGCGATGATCTAAGAAATAGACCATGTATGCAATGGACAAACCAGAATTCTTTTCCCTTGATTCAACAAACTTTATTATAATTATCCATAGCTAAGCCTCACCACATCTAAACGAGCCAGCTTTGTATATCGATTCCCATTTTACCTTCATTTTCCGATAAAGGTCAAAAATTCAACCAGAGACACCTCTAAGTCTTGTAACGGGGATCCGTCTGAAATAGGGTTTTCCAACTGGATGCCCATTTTATTCTTCTAGTCACCTAGTTATTGTGCATTGACACTTTTAAATTTATCAAATTTGTACCTCGTAGTTTATGGCAGACGAGTGTGCGTATTATTATTGGAAGAGACTTCCCACAGTATAAATATACTAGATCCTACCAATTCATACACAAAATCAATGTATCATCTAGATGTGCTCTCATAACTAAAACAATTTTTTCCTAATTTCTCCAGCTCTAAAAGCATATCACCTCCTCCTCTCGGGGCACAAGGGCATCATCACATGCAAGTAATTGTTGTTGAATTTAGATCAAAATGGAGACGGTTCTCGGTTTGATACTTGAGAAAGGTGTTTCCCCAAGTATTGGATCTAAATGATTTTATTAGATCCATTTCCCTTCTTTTCCTCTAATTTTTTTTTTTTAAAAAAAGGCAAAAAAACATGAGGGGCATTTATCGTTTACTCAAATTTCTTCTTAAATGAAATTACAAGTTTAGTAATTTTACAAAGTTCAATTAATTGTTCTCATCTTACGTGCTAGGTGCATATATTGGCCCAACATGCTTCATCTAACCAAGCCTGGTGGATTCCATTTTTGTGCATGTATTTAGATCGATCATCTTCTAACATTCAAAACCTGTTGGAGTAATACTACACATACTCCGAACTGGGAGTACTTTACTTTTTTTTTTTTTCTTTTTCTTTTTTAAATTCTTCATAATGGATGATCTGCTGGGAATAGTGTCCCAAAGCCAATTATCAGTCTGTTGACGATTGAGCTAATTTATGTAATTATATATGAATTGTTAATTGAATAAAAATTATTCTGATTTTTTTATTATAAATCTTTTATCTTCTAATGAACTCTTGTCTGATGTGATGAAATCCTTAGGACTATTTAGAATCGACAAAGAAGGATTTATCGTTTAGTCCTTAAAATATTTCGTGATCAATGATATGTTGTTACCAAGGACGACAACGTTTATCGAATATAGATCGTTGTGTGCCAAATAGATTAGTTATTCTCTTAATCAAGGAGTATGGAGATACTGGTATGGCATGCAGATGAGATGTAGAGGTATATCTGCACTGAACGTGATCGACTCCAGAGCTTTTCAACTATCAAAAATTATTCTGATGGAATATGGGCATAAGTGTCTCTCCAACTTAAGATCATCATAGTGACTTTCAAGCAACTCACTGTGCTTTAGTGCTGAACTACCTGAATTTCTAATTCAGTGAGAGAATGTTTCTGGGTACAATTAAGTACTTAAGAAGTCGGTATGTGAGTTAAGATATGATTGACCACTTCTGGACTCAGAAGCTGTGCTCAATAGTATTTTAATTTTGCAAATCCTTGGTCAGGATAGTCCTTGTGAGGGGTCATGGGACTAATTATTTTAAGACATGATTTGGATGTATCTTATAGAGTTGACAGTTAAATCCTAAGTTATCCTATGCACAGAGGTTAAAGGGATGAATTATGCGATAACCATATTCACGTAGGTTCTGAATATTGCGACTGTACCATTCGGTCTATTTAGACATTTGGTACTATTGCTGGATGGTCACTTCGATTAGTATAGAAAATTAATTTCTGTGCTACCAGCTTAGGTTCGAACCTGCGGGATCACATATACTAGAAGTTCCTACTCGATCTAATGATTGATCAATGAAAGATTAATTAGTGATTTGATCGCTAATTAACTCAATTTCATTGAGTGATTGTTTTTGATCAAAATCAATTGAATTGGATTTATTTTGATTTGACCCAATTAGGTTATGAGATGTCTAATCGTCAAGAAGATTTGATCTTTCATCTAATTAGAGGTTTGGCCTGATTAATTCTTGATTTGATTAGGATTTAACTAAGCCTAATTAAGTCTAAATAAGTTAGATTTATTTTAATCTAATTGGGCCTAACCAATTTGGATTGGATTGGTTCAATTGAATGTCAAATAAGAGACTAGTTTGACTAGTCTTTCCATGAATCACATCACCTAAATATTGTGCCATCTATTCTCCACTAGAATTGAGAATTCTTGTGAAGAATTCCACGCACAAGAGGGCGCATGCCCTCCCTTTCTCACATCTTAAATGGATAGGTTTAATCTGATTATAAGTTCAATTCAAATAGAATTTGAGTTTGAATAGATAACCACTTAATCTAGACCTCTTCCTCATGCCTCTCTTATTTGTGTGTATCTATAAAATACCTGATTTTATGGACGTGCATATTAAAACTCAAAAAAAAAGAACGTGTGAGAAAAAGAAGAGAGAGTCTCTTCTCTGCGTGAGAAATTCTAGGTGCAATGGTCTTGGGTGAGTGCATACCCTAGAATCCATCTAGAATTTGGGTTCTAGATTATGAATAATGAAGGTCGTGAGTTCATAGATCTGGAAGGAGAACTTCTTGTATTTCTTATTTACATCGGCAAACTAAAGCGTCCGAAGAGTTGATAAAGAAGATCGAAGGAATTCGATTTGGTATTAGCCATCAAAGGTTTCTACAGCGAGCTAGCACTCAGAAGAAACTGATTGAGATTAGGACCTCATGTGGATCATCCATAGAGGTCAGACGAGTGTGTGGCTGCATCACGACGATCATATCTACATTGAGGAGATCAAATTGCAGAGATCATCTACTGATGAAAACATAATGTATTCTAAACATGTAAAAGCAGTAAAATAGTTTTACTGCACTTAACATTTTATTTTTCAGATATGCATGTATATATATACATTAGATCCTATATAGTGTAGAATTTTTAAATTAGATCTGTAGCTTTTATTATAATATGATTAATAATCATTTTTGCTGTGCAATTTTTGAAAAAAGTTTTCAAAATCAAAGCTAGAAATTCTGTGTGTTCCCTTCAATTGGTATCAGAGCAGCAGGTTCTTTGATGTATGATATATGCATATTTTAGATTATTTTTAGATTAGATCTAAATAATAATCTGATCTAAAAAATAAAAAATGATAATCGTATGGACTGTTGGTTGTCCTACTGTAAGATTTATCCCTTATAGTGGAAAGGTTGTCTTGGTACGTTGTAATCTATAATACTAATTACAAAAATTTTAGATTAGATCTAATGATTTTTATGATATGTTTGAACATGTTTAATCTGAATTTTATCATGATTTACTATTTAGATTAGATCTAAATAACTTCATGATTTTTTATGTAGAGTACATATATTTAGATTAAACATAAATAGAATCTTAGGAAGATTTTGTTCATCGATCGAGCTGGCTCGCTCAAGAATTGAGCCAACTCGACCAGTGTACCAGCCATGATATATTTTCTGGATTGATGCTCCAATTGGCTCGATCAGGAACCGAGCCAACTCGACTTCAATTCGGGCATGCTCGGATAGGATCCGAGCTTGCTCGATGAGAATATTAGGCTTCTGGCTTTTTTACCCGAGCCGACTATCTCAGAAACCAAGCCGACTCAACTTCTTTTCGGGCCAGCTCGGATGAGATCCAAGCCAGCCCGATTGAGAAGTTGGCTCAATGTCTATTGACTGGTTTTATGAAATCAAATCTATATCTAGTGCTTGTTTATGAAATAAGCTATTCCATTTTTGAAATAAATCGACCTATTTAGTGAAACAGTATTAGGATGTAGATAACCTTTCAAAATTTGAAAAAAATATTTATAAAATGCCGAATCCCAACCCTCAGTCTTAAACTTAATTGAGAATTAAGCATGATTAATAAGGATCTAGAATTATGAATTAAAGATCCTAAGATATTGATCATAAAATTATGGATTATCGGGTTAGTCGAATTAGGTTCATTAATTGGATTAGATCTAAGGTTAGTTAAAGAATAGACTAAATTAGAGTAATTGATCAAATCTAACCAAATATTGATTTAGATTAGGTCAGAGACTCTTTAGACCAAATTACAATAGTTGTAGTTGGTCAAATCCATGCCTTTAACGAGGATCAAATGAACTTAATTCGTAGCTTCGCAGTCGAACCTAAAATTACTAGATTGGTCAAAATTAAAATTAATAAATTGGATGGTATCTAAGGTAAGTCTGGCAGCTCAAATTAGTGGTTTTTAATTGGGAACTACTTGTATTGATTCGATCTTTGATGAGTTAATGGTATATCTCTTTTACTTATCTCACTTACCTGACCATCTTGGTGAATTAGATTTTGATTAGATCACTTGACGATTTAGGCTCACCTATATCAATTAGGTAAATCAGTTTGACTGATTTAGGTGCTCCTAATGCCGGCTTTAATTAGGTTCTTATTGACATGACTTAGTGAAGTCAGTGGAGGAATCCAAATTGACTGATTAATTTTTTTTAAAATTGATTAATAAAATTTTTTAAAATTATTATATCCTTAAAATAATAAAGTTATAGTGATAACTAAGTCATAGCCTCCCATTAAGTTGAGTGATAATGGGTCTATTAGTTTAATAATCATTGGATGTCCCAAGATCTGATGCTTATTGACTAATGAAATTATCATTCATAATATGATAATTTAGTTATGTCTTTCTAAAGGTGGTCAGGTTGGCCGACTAAAGTCGGGCCTGATCATTCGTTGGTCTGATGCACCAAATGTGGTCATATTAATGGTTCGACCTAATTGGATCTTTTCAGTGGAGGCCAAAGTCTACTAATTAAATTTTCAGGGCAAAATTAAAACTACTAGAAGTTGTTTGGTAAAGCAATTGGTTATGAATCTACCCATAGATGCATACGGGTTGACCAACCAAAGTTTGGCTCGTGTGTAGTCTATGTGGATTCTAGTATCCACTAAGAAATTAGGGATAATTTCTTGAATTGAAGATAGAGGCTACTGATTCGAATAAAATAATAGGAGAATCTTTAGACTAAAGTTCAAGTCTTTAGAGTAAATAATTCATATACTAATTAGGTCTATGATTTTTTTTTTGTGCAGAAATGGCTACTATCCTGTCGCTCCAATCATTGTTTGATAAGGATAAACTCATGGGACCCAACTTCGATAGCTGGTATCAAAAGTTGAAGATTGCCCTAAAGCATGAACGGATCTTATATATATTGACTGATCCGGTATCTAAGGAGCTAGCACCGAACGATATTCACGCGGTGAGAGATACTTATCAAAAGTGGCTCAATGATCGCACCACCGTTCGGTGCATTATGTCGGTGGCGATGAATGATGAGTTCAGCCATAGATTTGAGAATGTCCAGTCTGAGGAGATGCTTCAAATGTTGAACGACTTCTTTGGCACACCTAATGATGTTGAAAGACATAAAACTAGCTATGCCATTTTCAACACTCGTATGAGGGATGAGGCGTCAGTCATTGATCATGTATTGTATATGATCGAGTTGATTGAACATCTGAGTAAGCTGAGTTTTCTCCTGCATGAGCAGCTCGGAAAGGATGCGATTCTGAATTCGTTGCCTAAGTCCTTCCTTCCATTTCTTACTCATTTTAGAATGACAAAGCCTGCAGTAAACTACTATATGTTATTGGAGTTGCTGTAGAACTTTGAGAAGGATCATCAGCTCCAAAAGGATCGGTGAATATTGTGGGAAGATTTTCTTCTGATCGATCCTTTAAAAAAGAAAAGAAGAATAAAAAGAAAAAGAGCAAAAATGTGCAACTGTATGCTGGAACATCTGCACAGGATCAGACCAAGAAGCGCAAGCTCGACTAGAGCCAGGTGGAGTGCTTTTTTTGTAAGAAGCAGGAGCATTGGAAGAAAAACTGTCCTTAATACATTGCCACCTTGGATCCAAACAGGCTAAGGAAGAAGCAAGTAGTTGCTGGGCAAGATAATTATATGATAACACCTTGCAACTTTTCAATTTATGATACTACTGCCTGGGTATTAGATATCGAAAGTTCTTATCATATTTGTAATTCGATGCAGGATTTTCAGGTTAGTAGAAGATTTGATGAAGACGAGAGATTCCTGAATGTTGAAGATGGAAGATAAGTTTTAATTCTAGCTTTAGGAGTCATGAACCTTATAATTAATTCTCATAGAGTTATTCTTAGTGATTGTCACTTTTGTCCAAGTTTTTTATTGAATGTAATTTCTGTATGCCTTTTTGCTAAGAACAGTTATTAGTTTTCAATAAAAATAAATTTTTGTAATATCATTTTGAATGGTGTTACAGTTTGTATTGAATAATTAAATAATAAAATTTATCTATTATCATAGCCTGTTAACGTAGTTCAAATCTTCGGTAAACACCTTAGAATAGATGATGTGTCAGATATCTATCTTTGGTATTGTAGGCTAGGTCACATCAATAAGAATAGAATAAATAGATTGGCTCAAGAAAAAATTTTTGAGGTCAGTGATTGTGAATTACTACCGATCTGTGAGTCCTATCTTCTTGAAAAGATGACTAAGTCATCTTTTATTGGAAAGGGTGAACGTGCTAGTGAACTTCTAGGTCTAGTACATACTGATGTATGTGGATCCATGAGTACAAGTACTAGAGGTGGATATTTTTACTTCATAACCTTCACAGACGATCTATCGAGGTATGGGTATATCTATTTAATGAAGCATAAGTCAGAGTCATTTGAAATATTCAAACTATTTCGTAATAAGGTAGAAAAGCAAACTAAAAAAAGTATTAAAATTCTTCGATCTGATCGAGGAGAAGAGTACCTTTTCAGTGATTTTCTGACATATCTTAGAAAGAATAAGATTCTCTTCCAATGGACTCCTCCTGAAATATCACAGCATAATGGTGTGTCCGAAAGGAGGAATCGGACTATATTGGACATGGTTTGATCTATGATGGGGTTTGTCGGTCTGTCAAACTCTCTTTGGGGATATGCACCCAAGTCAGCTTGTTATATTCTGAATAGGGTTTCGAATAAGTCTATTTCTAAAATGCCATATAAGATGTGGACAGGACGTAAATCAGCACTCTCGCATCTTAGGGTTTGGGGGTGTCCGACTTATGTCAAACGTTTAGTAACGGATAAGTTAGGACCTAAATCTGATAAGTGTAGCTTTATAGGATACCCGAAAGAGACCAAAGGATATTACTTCTATCTAGCTGATGAATATAAGGTGTTTGTCAGCTTTAAGACAGTCTTTTTAAAAAAGAAGTTTCTTGGTAAAGAGACCAATGCCTTTAAGATCAAACTTGAGAAAGTTTGATAGGTGGAAGAACCAACACAAATAGCTGAACCTGAATCAGATTTGATTTCATTAGATCTGAAGCCTACTGAATCTTTATCCTTAAGGCGATTTAGTAGAGTACCACATCAGTCGGACAGATACTATGATTTCTTGGTCCGGGATGAAGATCCTGTCGAACTCGATGAGAATGATGAGGATTCAATCACCTACATGGATGCAATGCAGAGATTCGACTCTAAAAAATGACTTGAGATCATGAGATCTAAAATGGAGTCCATGAAGGTCAATGATGTATGGATATTGATTGATCCATCCGAAAAGATAAAATCCATAGGGTGTAAGTGAGTCTTCAAAAGAAAGAAAGGCATAGACAAAAAAGTGGAGACCTATAAAGCCCATTTGATTGCCAAGAGATATCGTCAATATTATGGTATTGACTATGATAAGATGTTTTCTCCTATGGTAATGCTCAAATTTATTCGGATCATGCTTGCGATAGCTGCGTATTTGGACTATTAAATCTGACAGATGGATATGAAAACAGCTTTTCTAAATGGAGAGCTGGATGAAGAGGTGTATATAATACAACCTAAAAATTTCACATCCATATATGAGTCCAAGGTGTGTAAGCTTCAAAGGTCCATTTATGGACTGAAGTAAGCATCTCGGAGTTGGAACATATGTTTTGATAGGACGATCAAGATGTACGGTTTCGTTAAAATAAAAAAAAATCCTACATATATAAGTGGGCTAATGGTTTAGCATTTGTATTCCTCATTTTGTATGTGGATGATATTTTCTTAATCGAAAATGATATTCCTACATTATAAAGAATAAAGATCTGATTGTCATCACAGTTCTCCATGAAGAATCTGGAAAAAGCTTTTTGTATCTTAGGAATGAAGATCTATAGAGATAGATCTAAAAGATTTCTTGGATTATCCCAGCCTACGTACATAGATACTGTACTAAAGAGGTTTAGCATGGAGAATTTCAAGAAGAGATATCTATCGATAGGCCAAGAAATTTCTCTCTTGAAGAGAGATTATCTGACAATACCTCAAGAGAGAGAGAGAGCATATGAGTAGAATTTCATATACTTCAATAGTGAATTTTATTATGTCTGCCATGACATGTACGCGACTAAATGTGGCATACTTACTAGGAGTAGCGAGTAGATACTAATCTAATCTAGAGGAGAACCATTGGAAGGTTGTTAAAACCATCCTGAAGTATTTGAAAAATACTAAGGAATAGTGGTTTGTTTATGGTGAATCAGACTTCAAACTTGTAGAATTTATAGATTATAGTTTTTAGTCTGATCATGATGATAGTAAAAGCATGTCGAGATATGTGTTTACCATTAATGGTGGTGCTTTTTACTGAAAAAGTTTCAAGCAGTACACTATAACCGATTTAGTGTGCAAGATAAAGTATGTTGCTGCATCAGATGTTGCTAAAAAAGCAGTATGGCTAAAGAAGTTCATCACCAAGCTCGAAGTAATACCCTTTCTAGATGGTCCAGTTCTGCTTTTCTGCGATAGCTCTGAAGTCATTGCTTAGACAAAGGAACCCAAAGCACACCAGCGGACGAAGCACATTCTGCGTCGCTTTCACCTTATCCAGAAAATTATGGATCGAGATGACGTTGATCTTCAGAAGATCGATGGAAAGGAGAACCTGACCGATCCATTCACTAAAGCCATTGTGGTGAAGGAGTTCGATGACTTCAAGTTGAAGACGGATATACGATACTACACCGATTGGCTTTAGGACAAGTGAAAGATTATTGAGAATAATATTCTAAAGTCAATCATCAGCCTATTGACAACTGAGCTAATTTATTTAATTATATATAAATTATTAATTAAATAAAAGTTATTTTAGCTTTTTTATCATAAATCTTTCATCTTCTAATAAACTCCTGTCTAATATGATGAAGTCCTTAGGACTATTTAGAATCGACAAAGAAGAATTTGTCGTTTAATTCTTAAAATAGTTCGCAATCAATGATACGTTGTTACCAAGGATGACAACGTTTATCGAGTATAGGTCGTTGTATGCCATATAGATTAGTTATCCTCTTAAGCAAGAAGTATGGAGACACTGGTATGGCTTGCAGGTGAGATATAGGGGTACATCTGCACTGAATGTGACCGACTTTAGAGCTTTTCTACTGTTACTTTTCTACTGTCAAGAATTATTCTAATGGAATATGGATATAAGTATCCCTTTGATTTGAGATCACCATAGTGACTTCCAAGTAATTCACTGTTCTTTGATGCCGAACTATCTAAATTTTTAATTCAGTGATGAAAGATTTCTGGATATAGTCAAGTACTTGAGGAGTCAGTACATGAGTTAAGATGGAATTGACCACTCCTGGACTCAGGAGTTGTGTTCAATAGTATTTCAATTTAGCAAAGCCTTGGCCAGAATAGTCCTTGTGAAGGGTCACAGGACTAATTACTTTGAGATACGATTTGGATGTATCTTCTAGAGTTAACAGTTAAATCCTAAGTCATCCTATGCATAGAGGTCAAAGGGATGAATTATGCGATAACCATATTCACGTAGGTTCTGAATGTCGCGACTGCACCATTCGACCTATCCGAACGTCAGGTACCATTGCTAGATGGTTACTTCGATTAGTATAGAAAATTGGTTCCTATGCTATTGGCTTAGGTTCGAACCTGCGGGATCACACACATTAGAGGTTCCTACTCGATCTAATGGCTGATCAATGAAAGATTAATTAATGATTTGATCGCTAATTAACTCAATCTGATTGAGTGATTATTTTTTATCAAAATCAATTGAATTGGATTCATTTAGATTTGATCCGATTAGATTATGAGATAATCTAATCGTCAAGGAGGTTTGATCTCTGATATGATCAGAGGTTTGGCCTAATTAATTTTTAATTTGATTAGGATTTAACTAAGCCTAATTAAGCCTAAATAAGTTGGATTTATTCTAATCTAATTGGGCCTAACCAATTTGGATTGGATTGGTTCAATTGGATGTCAAATAAGAGACTAGTTTGACTAGTCTTTCCATGCACTACATCACCCAAAAATTGAGCCATCTATTCTCCATGAGAATTGAGAATTTTCATAAAGAATTCCATGCACAAGAGGTGCATGCCATTCCTTCTCACATCCCAAATGGATAGGTTTAATCTGGTTACAAGTTCAATTCAAATAGGATTTGAGTTTGAATGGATAACCACTTAATTTAGACCTCTTGTTCATGCCTCTCTTATTTGTGCGCATCTATAAAATACCTAATTTTATGAGCGTGCAGATTAGAACTCAAAAAAAAAAAAGAATGTTTAAGAAAAAGAAGAGAGAGTCTCTTCTCTGCACGAGGAATTCTAGGCGCAAGGGTCTTGGGTGAGTGCATACCATATAATTCATCTAGGATTTGGGTTCTAGATTATGAGCAATGAGGATCGTGAGTTCACAGATTTGGAAGAAGAACCTTCTGTATTTCTTATCTATATCGGTAAATCGGAGCGTCTGAAGAGCTGGTGAAGAAGATCGAAGAAGTTCGATCTGATATCAGTCATCAAAGGTTCCTGTAGTGAGCTAGCACTCGGAAGAAATTGATCGAGATTAGAGCCTCGTATGGATCACCCGTAGAGGCTAGATGCGTGTGTGGCTACATCGTGGCAATCAGATTTACACCGAGGAGATCAAATTATGGAGATTATCTACCTACGAAAAGATAATATATTCTGAATATGTAGAAGCAGTAAAATATTTTTACTACACTTGATATTTTATTTTTCAGATATATATATATATATATATATATATATATATATATATATATATATATATATATATATATATATATATATATATATATATATATATATATATGTGTGTGTGTGTGTGTGTGTGTGTGTGTGTGTGTGTGTGTTAGATCTTGTATAGTATAGAATTTTCAGATTAGATCTGTAGCTTTTATTATTAATATAATTAATAATTATTTCTATTATATAATTTTTGAATTTTTTTAAAAAAAAATTAAAGCTAGAAATTCTATGCATTTTCTTCATGACCTCTCTACTTTTTTACAATTTAACTTAATTAGAAGAGAACAGATTTAACATCAATTATGCTTAGTCCCTAATAAATGGGTATTTCTTTTACCATTTAGTCCTATATCTTTATTGGAACATGCCAACTGGTATATAAAATATTGAACATAAAATGGATATAATATGTAAGAATTGATCATTGATTCTTCCACCAGCTTTTATTAAATGTGTATTATAGTATTACATAAACAGCTATTTCTTTTCCGATCCTTGATCCAAATGACCATTTTTTTATTATTTTTAGTCCTATATCTTTATTCAAACATGCCTACTTGTATATAAAATATTGAACATAAAGTGGACATAGTACATATGCAAGAATTGATCATCAAACGAAGCCAAACAAAGAACTGGGTATCAAACATCATTAGAAACTAAAAAAAGTTGTTTAAGGTTTAGACTCTTCTTGATGCCAAAGGCTATATTTGCCAACTTAATTTCCAAATGTGCAAGTGACTAATACTTGTCTTGAAAGAATCTCCTCTCTAATCTATATCATCTTTCCCTCCATGTATTATAAATACTATAAAGAATAACAAAAGAAACATAACCTCTCCTTCGTTCTTTATCCTTCTCTTCAAATATGGTCAAGTTTATATAGAGAGCCAACAGACTTGAGTTGGTGCAACACCATAAATTTGTCCTTGTCATTATTCAATTTCTTAACACAAGAGAAAGGGAGCCATGCACCTTCTTATCTGTTGAGGCCACCAAATTTATTGCCCCCACGTCTTATAGCTCTTTATAGGTGGAAGGTATTAAAAGAGAGAAGACTGCCTTGGCGGTAGCCAACAAGCCATGCGAGCAACCATTCCCACATTAATTTCAGGCAGTTGGCAGTTTGCCACCTTTGTTACACACCGGAGATCTTTAAATTATGGTAAAAGATATGGAGAGTGGAGACTTGCAGATATTAACTAAATGTACATATCACGTTGGCGTATAAATTAAGTTGGGACCGATATCGGTGCTCCGTCCTTTTCAGCCCCCCAAAAAAAAGAAGGAAAGATTAATTAAATGGATACTATATTGGATACATATATATTTGATGTACTTACACGTATATTTTAAGCAGGATTATAACAAAAAACTATTATAGATTATGTCAAACTCTTGGAGAAACATATCAGGAATTGCAATGTTTGAATATTAAATCTCCTCACTTGCTATAGTCCCATTGCATCTAATTCATATTCCCATCCATTCCAAAAAGAAAGGTTAAATAACCAGTTTATTCTCTAGTTATTTATTTGGGATTAAGTAGCCGCACCTGTCGAGGAATACATTAACAATTAGTTGGTAAAGCACAAACGTACCAGATTTCCGGTAGGGGAAAATAAGCTACACTTGTTCTATGTCACAATCCCCCGTAACCGATCAAAATAGTAGAGAGACAGGTGGTCGCTTTTGATTTGTTGATTAATGGTAAGTTCACACCCATGCAACTCATTTGCGACCAGCGGACCTTCGCGGAAAGAGAATTTCTTTGATGAATTAAAGGGAACCACCATCTGCCCTTGATAACCTCTTCAAAATAATTAGATATAACAATTAGGTAGATCTGCAGCTGGTCGGAGCTCATATTTTGATGATATATATTATTTCAAAATCTGATAAAAGAAGCTAACTTGAGACTCAAAACTCAATTTGGTTCTTTTTGGAGAGAGATGCTCCAAAAATTTGGTCTTCAATCTCTCTTTTTTTTTCTTTTTTCTTTTCGTGGAAAAATAAAAGCCTTCGGAGCAAATTTGTTGTTTTGTTCGGAACAAAGAAACATGAACTCTAATTTGTCCATCAAAATATATTTCCCGCTTGCAGAGAGTTGAGCTGCTGGTCCAACAACTCTCACCAATAGTTGATGCCACCACCGTTTTGTATCAGGTGCGGGCCATAATGTCACCATTTGATAACCTTGCTATTGGCTTTAGTGGTGACAGTCCACTGCCCTATCTCTCCAGAGTGGAGTTGAATCATGGCCTCCTATCCACCATTCTCTTCGCTACCCTAGCAACAAAAGGTGGCTTTCATGTGGCTTAATCACGAGAGAGAGAGAGAGAGAGAGAGAGAGAGAGAGAGAGAGGACCTAACGTATATTATGTCATAATATATGTACTCAACTGATATGTGTACAATCAAGAGGGCCAAAAAACCAAATGGAAATCCTTCTAGCTCCATTCCTCCTCCACAGTTTAAATTACCTACACTAACATCTACAAACTAACCCTTGAAATGGAGTTAAAAGGATGCCGCCACAACCCCCAAAAAGTAAAAGGGGGGAAAAAAACAAAAGAAATAAAAATAAAATCACCATCAGCATCAGCATCATCATGAAGCCATCTCTACTCAGGGAACTCTGGTATACTTTGCAGGGCTGGTCTCCAGTGCCGTGCACGCTCTTGAAGAGCAACTTCATCCATGCTCAATAGATCTTTCAGGACTTGTTGGATCGGCAACCCTCTGCCCTCAACTCTCTGCAGCAGCTGCTCTAGCTGCTTCTTGGTAATTTTCACCTTCACCTCCGTGGTCGAAGCCACCCCTCCCCTCCCCTCGAACAACCCCTTCTCCTTCTCAACCGCTTCTCCAGCCTTCGGCTCCTTCCTTGAACAATATTGCATGGGGCTTTCTTCCGACTCCCACTCATCGTCGTCGACCCACGTCGTCTCCTTCTGCCGGTCGATGCAATTCCCCATATCTCTCTCTTTTAATTTCCTTTCTTCTCAGAAAAAAAGAAACAAACAAGCCAGCTGCTAGGGTCTTTAATTTCTGCTCTCTTCCCTCCCTTTTGTCTTTCTTTTTCTTGGGTTTCCTTCGTGTTAGAATGCAAGAGAATAAGAGGATCCAGTCCCTGGGATGGCAATCCACAAACATATATATATATATATATATATAAAGGGCGAAGGGGCGCGTTAGGAGACTTTTGATGTCGGGTAAGTGCGAGGAAGGAGCGGTGGGCTCAACTCTCTCTCTACACTAAAAGAAGAGGTCAGATCTATCTTAATGCCACGTCAGATGATATGCTTCGTCCACGTGGCGTCCAAGAGGGAGAACAAGTCAGCACCACCTCCTTTGGGCCCCTTGACGTGAGTCTCCGCACACCGGAATGGTGCGGTTTCGAGGAGACCACGGAAACGAGGGATGGCGATGCACGGGGCCCGGCTGGGTTGGAGCGCGGTCGCAGTGTGAACGCGGTTCTCAAGGGAATCTTTTGCGTTGGGGTGTCGTCGGACGGGTGTGAACGCGGTTCCGGGAAGGAATCTTTCGGCCCCCACGGGTTTGCTCCCCGTTCACGTGCCGTGCGCGCCCCCCATGATTACCTTTATTATTTATTGGGGTTTTAGTTAATTGTGTTATTAATTAACTTTTAATTAATATTATTTTTGGAAAACAGGATTACATTTGGGAGCACCGCAGTACGGTTCCCGTGTATTTGGTGTTAAGCATCACTGGCAAGACGCGTGTCAGGAAATATTTCCTGTCCTTCAAATCGATTGGCTGGCAAAAGGTTTATATTTAATATCGTACCAAAAAATATATATATATATTTAATAGGCACCTAAACAGAGGGTTGTATATGTAATTCACCAACTTCAACTTTATGTAACAACAGAAAATTTATTATATCATCTAATGCGTATTAGTTTTTAAGTTAATCATCAAAGTTAATGAATTATTATTTTGTATTATCATAAATATCGGCACTATTATTGTTTAAGAGCGCAATCAGTCCTTTTTATGAATAGAGAGTTGCTCGGTGGTCACACCCTCCAATTCCTTGGGCTGCGTGGATAATTTTAATTATTGCTAACTCAATGATGTTAAGCAGCTTTGCTAGAAAAAAAGAATTAAATGATGGTAAGAGAAGGTTGCAATAAAAAATACTAATCATGTAAATCCATAAAAGATATACAACCAACAAATATGAAATAAATAATATATCCAGCATAACTTTTTTTCATCGTCGTCATGATATCAACAAGCGGTCATACATTAAATATTGTCATGCTTCCTATTGTTTTAAAAGGTCACGAAACATTATCTCCATATAAAGCCCATATTTGTCCATCTTGGATCTACTATTAACTTCAACTTCATCCATCTCCTCCACGGCATAATCTTAATGAAAAGAGTTTTAAGGTAGCTGAAGTAGAAATTTACTGTAATTGCTAGGCATGCATAATATAATTAGATTGACGGACAGAATAATGTAAAACAAGGATTAAGTTGAAGGACTACATCTGCAGGTTCACTCTTAAGACTTGAATTCATTGCATACATAAGTTTGGTCAGCATTTCTTAGTGGTGAAACACTCTCAATTATGTCATGCATGTCACTTTAATAAAGTGTTTGAGCTGGAACAAAAGCGAGATGCCTATTGTTGCTTGGTACGTTACTACGACAGTTCTCTCTCTCGAGAGCTACCAATATTCATTCAGGATAAGCTCTACTTGCAGCGAAAGCAACAACTAGGATTACGTAATGATTAATTTTGATGACGTCTACTTTGATAACACTACCGTTGGAACTGACTAACCCAAAGCTCCTTCACTGGCAGTCATCTTCGCTTGGAGAGTAACATTATTATTAAATTTTACCTCATCCTTATCCTTTTGGCGTCCTCATCCTCTTTACTTGATTTTGACAATCAGAGCAACACAACTAAATTGTTGTAACACTTAACTACTGCAGTACTTTGTATGCCATAGAGAAATATACAGGATCTATGACTTATTTAGCATGATAGTATGAATTCTAGGATCAAAAGGACAATTCAACATAAATAGGGGTCTATAAGGTTTATTTAGAGAATGCTTAGTGCAATAGAGACTGATCTTTCCAAGAGATTCCACAGAAGTTGCCTTCACAGACTCAATTACTCTATCAATGAACCCAGTAGCTTGATAGCATGAGATATCACAAAATTATACATTGCATCCGTCCAATGGGAATGCCCCCCAACCATGTCAAACTTCCTAGAGCTTGACATAAAGGGATGTTTCTTTGTAGGTAATCCTATTATCTACTACATAGCCATTCTGATAACATTAGTTTCTAATATAAAATTATTATTTATTATATTTATTCAAAACTTATTCATATTATAAAATATAATTATTTTAAATATATTTTATTAACTATTTTTATTTAATTATTAAATTATCTTGACTCATATAATGGACCAAGTGAAATTAAGTTGAAATACCACATTTAACCCTTCAAAATATTTTGATAAAAATATAATAATAATCAATTTTATTAAATTTATTGCTCCTTTAATAACCAAAAAATGTTAAATATAATTTTTTAAGAAAGTACATAAAAGATATTATATTATACACACACGTCCCTATATTAATAAGTTATTCACAATACATCTTTAATTAATTAATAGTCACTAATATATATAAAACTATTATGAAATAAATTAAAAATTCTAAGCCGAACTCAATCTATATTTCTCCAACTATATTTTTGGCTTGATTGATCATGTAACATGTTCAATAAATATCTAGCCAAATGAAGTCAAACTAGTATATTTTGCCTATTAAAATTTATTAAATATAAATAGAATATGTAGTAGTCAATATATATAGTCGAAATCTTATTACTTTTAAAATTTATTAAATACATATAATTTTTTTAAAAAATAAAATACATATTTGATGATAAAATATTATTATAGAAAAAATTCAAAATTAAATTATAATAATACTAACTTATCATAAAATTAAACTATAAATAATTAATAATAAAAATTATTAATCATATAATGATACATATTCTTAATCAAAAAATATTATTCTTGTAAGGCACCGTCGTAATATAAAAAATTTTACAATATTAATAAATAACTATCACAATATTATAGACCTTTTATAATAATTTTTAAAACTATACATGACTATGAAATATAATTTCCTCCGGTGGTTATAAGATGCTGTCACTATATAATAACTTTTCGTAGCATTTTTAATAAATTACTATAATATTATATATATATTTTTTATGATATTTTTAAAAATGATTGCTAGAGAACATTTATAGTAATATATATTTTTTAAATGTTACTAAAATTATGATGTTATACATTATTTTTTTTGTTGCAATGATTAGGCCTTTCTCTGATGGATGCTGTTGTTGTGTTGATTTTTTTAACCTTTTATGTTACTCAAGTTATTTTGTATTTATTTTAATAATTTTTAAAAATATATATTTTAAAAGAAGTAAAACACGTAAAATCCTTCATCTATTTCCATGGCAAAACAGTAAACATCAGCGGATGCCCGTCGGGACCTAACCATCGAGACCGGCTGGTCTGAAAAATAGTATGTGAAAGGAATCTTCTCTTCTTTCCCATTACGTGTGAACGCGGTATCATCAGGGAATCTTTTGCTAAATTTTTCATCCAGAGTTTTTTCGCTTTTTCACCACGGATCCTCACCTAATCACCTCAATCCGTAATTAATCAAAATAAAATTTTACGTTTGAGTCGACCACTCCCTTCGCGTTTTCGCGAAGCAATCGTTATTCCAGCCTAGATGTCTGGTCTCGTACAGCCAGCGGCCACCTCATGCTGGTGTTTTGAGCAAGCGGGTACGACGAGCCATGCAGGTGCGTAACACAACCTTATGGGTCGACGTGGCAAATCTTCATTGGTGATAATTGTGGGACCCATATGCCACATCAGCTGCAACAGATCGCTAGCTCCAACCATAAACTACACGTGTTCCACTGCCGTGATGGTCCAAATGCTATTGGACCTGCTATGCTGCCAGCTAAAGATATCCTGTTCTTATTCTGTTTTGTGTTGGTACAATCAGCAATTCTACAAGCATGGCTAGGTTTCGAACCCATGTCAAACCAATTTCAGGGCAAACCTAAATTGGCCTCGATTCTAACAATTTGACCCCAAACTCATGAGCTACTATAAATTTGTGGCTTACCGTTCGAATTGCAACGGGTCAGATCTAAGCTTAGAGGGTGAGTTCCATTTTTTAAACTATGTACTTTTATGAGGTCTAATTAAGTTGGAACCAGTTTGATAGGGTTGGGTCCAATTTTACAAGGTCGATCCTCACCGGAGCTTGGTTTTTTGAACTATGACTTGCAAGTCTCAAACTTACCTACAGTTTGGATCCAAATTTATTTCATTTTAGATACAGGTTAGATCTGAATTTGCTTCCACTAGCATTTGTACTTGATCAATATTATATCTTCATTAGTTTGGACTGGGCCTCAAGTAACTTGCTAATTGCATGCATGACTTTGTTCCCTTTTTTTTTTTTTTTTAAGGGAAGTATATATAAAGTGAATTTCCAAAGGAGCATTGTCCTGACGAAGAAAGGTCCTACGTAGTTTAGAAGTCCATGAAGATAAAAGAAGAACGTGGATCCAGTCTATTTCACAAAACGGTATGAGACCGACTTGATGCTACCGTTGAACGGGCATAACGCTGTATTTACGTTGAAAAGTACTATGGGTCCGGAAGGTATCGAAAGATAAGGTTTATATTATGGCGGTAACATTTTGTAGTGACATCAAATATTCATAAATACTGTAGATATAAATCTTAATTTTAGTTTCCGGATCTATAAAAATTGATTTGTCTTCCGAGTTTTTTCTTTTCTGGAAACAAGTCCGCAAATATAGGATAACCCTCTCTCCAGGTACCCTCCACCTACCAAATCTTAGAGGAGATAAAATTAATTACTAAATCAAGATTTTTTTTTTAAAAAAAAATATATATATATATATATAAAATATCAACTATCAACTATTCAAACCAACATGTTTTAAAGTAATGATCGCCAACCTTGAAATTATATATTATTTTCACAAATATTTTAGAGGAATGAAAGGAGAAATAGCTTATTACCCTCTGGTACCAACCAAAGTTATTTCTTCACGGCGGGTTTGGTGCAGGGCGATCGGTGGTTGTGCCACATACCTGCATTCCAACTTTAAAGAGAAAATCCTCCCCATGGATGAATGGGTTTTGTAATATTATTTATTTTGACTTTTCTTTGATCGGTTTATGGTGATATATCATTTTGATCCATGGTCGGCGGTGCCAAAGTATCTCAACCATTTTAAATTTGTTCTAACCTCTCTCATTCCAGGGAAGCCGGATTGAGTAGTTTTATTCCACCTCGGCATGTCAGATGTGGCCGATGAGGGGGAGGTGTTGGTATGGAGGTTGATGCCGCACTTTTAGATACAGAAGATGATCCGGGGGAGGCGTGAGAGTGGAAGGGACTCCTGAAGTGGTAAACGGACCATCGCTCCCCTTAACGGCGGAGTAAATCATCAGCAATTTTTCCATTGGCTATTTATTTTTTCCGTCCATGTTGATCAATGGTTGAACCGATCCAAAAATATACTTGTTCTGGTTCAACCAATCACTCTTCACGTTCTGCCGGCTTCTTTACAATGCCGGAGGGCGTAAGCTGGTCAGCAGATGGAAAGTCTGCGGCTTTGATGTGAACAGTTCTATAGACATGGACACGTGGCTGGTGGACTGATTCAAAGCAATGCTAGGCTTATCCATTCTATGCCTTTATTTTCCCTTGATGTCTCTGTCATGGGAGGGACTGTTGATGTTTACCTGAGTGACCCGGCGTGGGCGTACGGGAAGTGTGGTGGAAAAAAAAGAATCTCAAAGGGAAAGGTATGGGCTGCAATCACAATTTTGGCATCCGAAAACCACTGCCATAGATTTTGAGGATTTGAAATTTGGTAAGAATGTGAACAAACTGCTAAAATTTCTGAAGGGATTCAACCAATTAAAAAAAAGAACGTAGGGCTATTGATTTTTTTGATAATTCGGGAAATCATTGCCCAAGTAAAAACATCTAGAATTTCAATTTTTAATTATTTATTTTGAAAAATATCGTTGCTATTATGGTAGGCTGATGCAAATGGGGTAAACATGGACGGTGGTAAAGTAATGAGCAAATTTGTGCATGCATAATTGATTGCTGCTTTACTAGAACGAGCCTTGTCCATTGCGTGTGCAACCGATAGAAATGAAGATTTGGATCGACATGTTGAATGATTCAACAAGATTTCAAGAAAAGAATTAGAAATTTAATCATCCAAAAAGTAGGTCTAAAGAATATATATATATATATATATATATATATTTTTTTTTTTTTTTTCTAATACCCTTTTAAACATTAAAATTTATATGAATACCCTCCAATATTAATATTTACATATATACCCTTATAAAATATTTATTTTATATGTGTATCCTTCTATTTTCTTTTTCTTTTTTTTGTATATATACCTATACCATCTAACACAGTTAAGAAATTAAGAATTTCAAAATTGAAATAACTGAAATATCCTTAATGAATATTGTTGGGGATAAATCCCGCTCCTGCCGAAGCCCGGCCCGACGCTCAGCCCAATGTAACCAGTAGCCGCTGAAGAGCTTTAGCGCCAGGCGCCAGGCCGAGCCCCTACCACGGCCGAACTGCCTAGAGGCCGAACTCCCCTGCGCCAAGGTCCGGGCCGAACTGCCTAGAGGCCGAACTCTCCTGCGCCAAGGTCCGGGCCGAACTGCCTAGAGGACGAACTCCCACCGCCAGCCGAACTTCCTGACGGCCGAGCTCCTTGGACTCCAAGCGGCTGGACTTCTTCGGGAGACGGACTCCTCCCAGACGCCCGTTCGGCCATCCGAGCTCCTCCCGGATTTTCCCTTCAGCCGAACTCTCCTACGAGCCCGAACCCATTCGGACCCCACGGCCGAACTCCTTCGGACCGACCCCAGGCGAGCCCATGCAGCCGAACTCCTTCGGACTTCCCACGGCCGAACTCCTTCGGACCGACCCCAGGCGAGCCCATGCAGCCGAACTCCTTCGGACTTCCCACGGCCGAACTCCTTCGGACCGACCCCAGGCGAGCCCATGCAGCCGAACTCCTTCGGACCCCACGGCCGAACTCCTTCGGACCGACTTCAGGCGAGCCCAAGTGGCCGAACCCCTTCGGACCGACCCTAGGCGACCGAACTCCTCAGCGAGCCCTGGCCGAACCAACTAGCAACCGAAGTCCTTCAACTGGCCAGCCGAGCTTCTTCGGGCCTCTCAGCGGTCGAACTCCTCGGCAACCACCCCACGGCCGAACTCTACAGATGGCCGACCCTTCAGCCAGACGAACTCCCCCAACTTCCCCCTCGGCCGAACTCTGTTACAAGTCCGAACTCCATTGGACGAACTGTCGCCTGCAGCAAGACCGGACGGCGCCTTCCTCTCCGTACCGGACTCCGTGCGGCCCACGGCTCGCCGGTATGGCTCCCACGATCTACCGGACGACGCCTTCCTCCCCGTACCGGACTCCATGCGGCCCACGACTCGCCGGTATGGCTCCCACGATGATTCGCCGGTATGGCTCCCACGATCTACCGGACGACGCCTTCCTCTCCGTACCAAACTCCATGCTGCCCGATGACTCTCTGCCAGACGGCACAGCCGTCACCATCAACTAAGCTCCGCTATAAAAGGACCCCTCCCAACATACTAAGGCTAAGCTCTCTGAACTCTCGACTCTCTAAGCTCTCTGAACTCTCGACTCTCTAAGCTCTCCTCCTCACCTCTAAGCTCCGGAACTCATTCCGAGCACTCCATTACTGTTGGCCGGAAACTAACTTGACCGTCGGAGGGTCCTGCCAGAGCCACCACCCCACCGGTTCCGGATGGGACTTCGTTTTGCAGGTCCCCGGCGGCGACCTCAGCGGCCTCGATCGCGACGACCTCCGGCGGCGACGGATTTCTGCACCAACAGATTGGCGCTGGAAGAAGGGATTGAACCTTCGAGGTTCCCTTGTTCTTAAAGGAGTGCTCGGCGACGATTTCCTTCCCCTGCTCCGGATCTCTCTTCTCCTTCTTCAGTATTCCCTTTTCTGGAAAGAAAAATGCCCCCCAGAAGGGCCTCGACCCGGAGGTCGGCAGCCTCCGCGGCCCGATCCCGTTCGGGTCCGTCCGCTCCCGCTCCGGCCCTGGCGACACGGGCCCGCTCCGTACCCACGGTGGATGCGGAGCGGTTCGACCTGCTTGCCCAGCAGGTCTGCGATCTTACGGAGGCGGTGCGGGCGGTGCAGGCCACGCATTCGCGAGGTCCGGCGCCCACTCGACCGGCGCGGGGTTCCCCGGAGCCCGGGAACCCAGTCTAGGAGCGACCGATGTGGGCTACCCGACCTCCGGCCCTCGGGAGAGAAGGGCAACCGGCAAGGAGCCCCTGCTCGGACCGCGGCTCGACCCAGGGAGAGGCTTCACACCTATTCCGCGAGAAGACCTTGGGGATTAAGGATCGCGAAGACTTCCTGGATCAAAGGCTCTTGGAGATGGGACGACGCATAGAAGAACTTCGTCACACTCCTTCCTCCCGCGGTAACGATATTTGCACTGATCCTCCCTTCTCACAGAAAATTATGCAGGAACAGGTACCGCCGAACTTCAAGCTCCCGCATTTTGAAAGCTACGATGGGACCACCGACCCGGTCGACCATTTGGAGGCTTTCAGGACTACGATGTTGCTCCATGGCGCACCTGATGCCATCTTGTGTCGGGCTTTCCCTTCTACCCTCAAAGGAGCGGCCAGGAATTGGTACTCGGCGCTTAAGCCGGGCACCATCCTGTCATTTGACCAAATGAGTCAACAATTCGCGGCCCACTTTGTCAGCAGCAAACGGCCGCGCAGAGGCTCGGATTCCTTGTTGGCCATCAGGCAAAAAGAGGGGGAGCCCATCCGGGCTTACGTCACTCGGTTCAACGCTGCCGCGCTGGAAGTCCGGAACCTGGACCAATCAGTTGCTATGGCCGCGCTCAAGGGCGGCCTTCAGAAGAACGACCTGTTGTTCTCCCTGGAAAAAGAAATATCCCAGGGATTTCGCTGACATGCTAGCTCGGGCGGAAAGCTATGCCCGGGCAGAGGAGGCTTTTGAGGCCAAGGATAATGAAGCTCGCGACAAGCGACGAGTAGGCAGAGCGGGAAGGCCCGCCGAAGAAAAAAAGCGCACCGAAGCTTGGCCGCGCTCCCGAACTCCCCCTGGTCGCGGGCGAGCCCGGACTCCACCTCAGGCTCGGGGGCGGGAAGCCACCACCGACGGAAGGGCACACCGAAGTCCCCCCCGACGCCGAAGTCCCCTCCGGCGCCGAAGTTCCCCCCGGCGCCGAGGTTCTCCCCCGCGACGAGGTTCGTCTCCGCGCCAAGGTTCTCCCCTCCGGCGGCGTTTTCACAGCTACGCCCCCCTCAACACCCCGAAGGCTAAAGTGCTGCTGGAGATCAAGAGACGACTTCCGGAGTCGGAGAGAATGCGTTCCCATCCCAGAAAATGCAACCCCAACAGTAGCCCCCCGCTGCACCGCCCGCACCGCCTCCGTAAGATCGCGGACCTGCTGGGCAAGCAGGTCGAACCGCTCCGCATCCACCGTGGGTACGGAGCGGGCCCGTGTCGCCGGGGCCGGAGCGGGAGCGGACGGACCCGAACGGGATCGGGCCACGGAGGCTGCCGACCTCCGGGTCGAGGCCCTTCTGGGGGGCATTTTTCTTTCCAGAAAAGGGAATACTGAAGAAGGAGAAGAGAGATCCGGAGCAGGGGAAGGAAATCGTCGCCGAGCACTCCTTTAAGAACAAGGGAACCTCGAAGGTTCAAGCCCTTCCTCTAGCGCCAATCTGTTGGTGCAGAAATCCGTCGCCGTCGGAGGTCGCCGCGATCGAGGCCGCTGAGGTCGCCGTCGGGGACCTGCAAAACGAAGTCCCGTCCGGAACCGGTGGGGTGGTGGCTCCGGCAGGACCCTCCGACGGTCAAGTTAGTTTCCGGCCAACAGTAATGGAGTGCTCGGAATGAGTTCCGGAGCTTAGAGGTGAGGAGGAGAGCTTAGAGAGTCGAGAGTTCAGAGAGCTTAGAGAGTCGAGAGTTCAGAGAGCTTAGCCTTAGTATGTTGGGAGGGGTCCTTTTATAGCGGAGCTTAGTTGATGGTGACGGCTGTGCCGTCTGGCAGAGAGTCGTCGGATAGTATGGAGTTTGGTATGGAGAGGAAGGCGTCGTCCGGTAGATCGTGGGAGCCATACCGGCGAATCATCGTGGGAGCCATACCGGCGAGTCGTGGGCCGCATGGAGTCCGGTACGGGGAGGAAGGCGTCGTCCGATAGATCGTGGGAGCCATACCGGCGAGCCGTGGGCCGCACGGAGTCCGGTACGGAGAGGAAGGCCCCGTCCACAAAGGACGGGATGGGGGGAGAAGCGAGGACGACGGTCCTCATGTGCCCCCACAGCCGGCTAGGAACAGGAGGAGAACCTCGTCCTAGCACGAGCAAAGTCAAAGGCCCCATCCACAAAGGACGGGATGGAGGGAGAAGCGAGGACGACGGTCCTCATGTGCCCCCACAGCCGGCTTAGGAACAGGAGGAGAACCTCGTCCTAGCACGAGCAAAGTCAAAGGCCCCATCCACAAAGGACGGGATGGGGGGAGAAGCGAGGACGACGGTCCTCATGTGCCCCCACAGCCGGCTAGGAACAGGAGGAGAACCTCGTCCTAGCACGAGCAAAGTCAAAGGCCCCGTCCACCAAGGACGGGATGGGGGGAGAAGCGAGGACGACGGTCCTCATGTGCCCCACAGCCGGCAAGGAACAGGAGGAGAACCTCGTCCTAGCACGAGCAAAGTCAAAGGCCCCGTCCACAAAGGACAGGATGGGGGGAGAAGCGAGGACGACGGTCCTCATGTGCCCCCACAGCCGGCTAGGAACAGGAGGAGAACCTCATCCTAGCACGAGCAAAGTCAAAGGCCCCATCCACCAAGGACGGGATGGGGGGAGAAGCGAGGACGACGGTCCTCATGTGCCCCCACAGCCGGCAAGGAACAGGAGGAGAACCTCGTCCTAGCGTGAGCAAAGTCGAAGGCCCCGTCCACAAAGGACGGGATGGGGGGAGAAGCGAGGACGACGGTCCTCATGTGCCCCCACAGCCGGCTAGGAACAGGAGGAGAACCTCGTCCTAGCGTGAGCAAAGTCGAAGGCCCCATCCACAAAGGACGGGATGGGGGGAGAAGCGAGGACGACGGTCCTCATGTGCCCCCACAGCCGGCTAGGAACAGGAGGAGAACCTCGTCCTAGCGTGAGCAAAGTCGAAGGCCCCGTCCACCAAGGACGGGATGGGGGGAGAGGCGAGGACGACGGTCCCCATGTGCCCCCACAGCCCGTTGGGAACAAGAGGAGAACCTCGTCCTGAACGTGAGCAAGGTCCAAGGCCGAGCCCCAGAGTCTACGGCAAGCTTCACTGCAGAAGACGAGGTCTCCTTCGGATCCTCAGCTTCAACTTCGGTGTCAGCATCAGCGGGAGACGGGATCTCCCCCAAGCGATCATAACCTTGACTGCAAAAAGGGAGGTCTCCCCCGAGTCGACTTCGGTTGATTTAGGCAATGTCAACTCCGACCCTGATCATGGGGGGCGACATTGACCCCGGCCTCAACATCGGCTTCACCAATTTTGGCTGGGAAACGAGTCCCACTTCAACCTCAGCGTCAATATTGGCTGGAGATGAGATCCTCCCCCGAGCTTCAGCTGCAACAAATGCGGAGCCTGGAAGAAGACTTCGGCAGTCGCCTGTTTTGGTACTCCCTTCCTTCAATTTTTGAACTCGGGAGTGGGGGGGCTACTGTTGGGGATAAATCCCGCTCCTGCCGAAGCCCGGCCCGACGCTCAGCCCAATGTAACCAGTAGCCGCTGAAGAGCTTTAGCGCCAGGCGCCAGGCCGAGCCCCTACCACGGCCGAACTGCCTAGAGGCCGAACTCCCCTGCGCCAAGGTCCGGGCCGAACTGCCTAGAGGCCGAACTCCCCTGCGCCAAGGTCCGGGCCGAACTGCTTAGAGGCCGAACTCCCCCTGCGCCAAGGTCCGGGCCGAACTTGCCTAGAGGACGAACTCCCACCGCCAGCCGAACTTCCTGACAGCCGAGCTCCTTGGACTCCAAGCGGCTGGACTTCTTCGGGAGACGGACTCCTCCCAGACGCCCGTTCGGCCATCCGAGCTCCTCCCGGGTTTTCCCTTCAGCCGAACTCTCCTACGAGCCCGAACCCATTCGGACCCCACGGCCGAACTCCTTCGGACCGACCCCAGGCGAGCCCATGCAGCCGAACTCCTTCGGACTTCCCACGGCCGAACTCCTTCGGACCGACCCCAGGCGAGCCCATGCAGCCGAACTCCTTCGGACTTCCCACGGCCGAACTCCTTCGGACCGACCCCAGGCGAGCCCATGCAGCCGAGCTCCTTCGGGCCCCACGGCCGAACTCCTTCGGACCGACTTCAGACGAGCCCAAGTGGCCGAACCCCTTCGGACCGACCCTAGGCGACCGAACTCCTCAGCGAGCCCTGGCCGAACCAACTAGCAACCGAAGTCCTTCAACTGGCCAGCCGAGCTTCTTCGGGCCTCTCAGCGGTCGAACTCCTCGACAACCACCCCACGGCCGAACTCTACAGATGGCCGACCCTTCAGCCAGACGAACTCCCCCAGCTTCCCCTTCGGTCCGAACTCTGTTACAAGTCCGAACTCCATTGGACGAACTGTCGCCTGCAGCAAGACCGGACGGCGCCTTCCTCTCCGTACCGGACTCCGTGCGGCCCACGGCTCGCCGGTATGGCTCCCACGATCTACCGGACGACGCCTTCCTCCCCGTACCGGACTCCATGCGGCCCACGACTCACCGGTATGGCTCCCACGATGATTCGCCGGTATGGCTCCCACGATCTACCGGACGACGCCTTCCTCTCCGTACCAAACTCCATGCTCCCCGACGACTCTCTGCCAGACGGCACAGCCGTCACCATCAACTAAGCTCCGCTATAAAAGGACCCCTCCCAACATACTAAGGCTAAGCTCTCTGAACTCTCGACTCTCTAAGCTCTCTGAACTCTCGACTCTCTAAGCTCTCCTCCTTACCTCTAAGCTCCGGAACTCATTCCGAGCACTCCATTACTGTTGGCCGGAAACTAACTTGACCGTCGGAGGGTCCTGCCGGAGCCACCACCCCACCGGTTCCGAACGGGACTTCGTTTTGCAGGTCCCCGGCGGCGACCTCAGTGGCCTCGATCGCGGCGACCTCCGGCGGCGACGGATTTCTGCACCAACAAATATATATATATATATATATATATGCAAAATAAAATATTTATAAGGATATATATATGCAAATAGCAATTTTATTGGTATTCATGTAATTTTATATATTTTAGAGGATATACATGCAAAAAAATTCTTAGATTTTTTTTTATGTGAATACCCTCTTAAATATTAGATTTACATGCATATCCTCACAAAATATTATTTTTTTTATGAATATCTTTGATATAGTAATTCGACTAATATCATTAGTCCAAATTATATTTATTTAAATAAAAATTAATTAAAAATTTGAAATTATCTTTTTACATTAAGAGCGGATGATAGGTTAATAGTATCGTTGGAAACTTATCTAACTAATTGAACTTCTTCTTTTCTAATCAATAGTCGAATCAATTTTTTTCTAAGTAATATTTTCATAAAAAATACTGATGATCAATAAACTCGAGACGAGTCTAAGTATTAAAACAAGTTGAAATAGATATAAATTAAATTAAATTTTTTTACTTGTATATCTTCTTAAATATATTAAATTGCATGAAGATCCTCATAAAGTTGCTATTTGCATATATATATCCTTATAAATATTTTTTTTTTGTATGCGTATCCATTAAGAGTATTTCAATTATTTTAATTTTAAAACACTAATTTCTTAACGGTGTTAATTAGATGGCTTGGGTACAAATACAAAAAAAAAAAGATATATATGTAAAACAGGTATTTTATGAAGATGTACATGTAAATATCAAATAACTTTTGTTAGGATATGTGTGTAACAATTCTTTAAAGAAAGGTTGTGTTTGAGATTTATGAGGAGGAGCGCACAACCAAAGTGTAACGTTACTGTCTTCCAGATTTTTTATTTTTTATTATTTTTTTTAGAAGCTATATTATTGTCCGGATCGGATTAATATCTTAAACCTTCAAATTTATAGATGAGCTGCCAAGTTTACAAGAAAATAATTTTGCTAGTACACGACCGTCCAAAAAAATTATTCTGTTGAAGTTTGTTTCACCACATTCTAATATATTTTGCTCTTTGCCATAATGTTTGAAATCTCCGTATAAAAATATATAATAATGATATACAAGATTTGATCCATGCAATTACATGACGAAATATTGTAACTTTGGAAGCCATCAACTACTCGGGAATATTGGTGTTATAGCAACCTCACATACTTCAAAGGTGACATTTTAAATTTTCAAATATTTCTTGTTTTAATTTATTTGAGTATTCTTCCAAAACAATGAAGATGCATAGCTAGACATAACTGCTCTTGGAAAAGGAGAAATCGGTTAACTTGAAGTTATTATATATATATATATATATATATATATATATACACTTATGCCATGCAACTTCTTCGGCCTAAATAAATAAAACAAGGGGGAAAAAAAAAGTATATGAGAAAAGTTTACGTGAAATAATTATGCAAATGCATGAAGAAAACTTATCAGCAACGCATGAAGCAGATATCATGGATGCTATTAAATTAACCGGACCCAGTTCATGCAACACACGGTTAACCTGAAAAGGTGTGCCATTTTTTAATTAGTTTACTTGGTCTTGGAACAATAGGTCGACGTGCTTGGCTATCTGACCATTTTTTATGGAATATTAGTTTGGAGAAGGCCCAACGAAAGGAACCATCTAACAGATAGCTTACCGTGGAAAGGGGAGGAAGATTCAAGTGCGAACGCGTTATATCCAGGGCATCTTTCTCGACATTCCTTGACCTTCCACCGAGTATTGTCCTTTAAATAATCCACCTCTTCATGACATGCAAGTTATAGGGTTGATTGTTTTAATTTGGATCGTAAGTTATAGCGTTGATTTGAAATTGTTGGAAATCCACGATCCATCCATGATACCAAGTGTCAAAGCGGACACGATTGAAGGTACACGGTCAGGGCCTCCCATTTCATGGGAATATATTATTAGGTGGACTAGGTCTATGGAGAGAAGAATCCACCTAATTATTTCAACCTAGGGTTAAATGAATTCACCTGGGGCAATTTTATCTCATGTCCACGGTGGATCTAGTCCACCATATAATTTCTCTTTCACAGGATGGCATGTCTGGAGTCAATAAACTGATCCATATACCTATCATTTTTTATTTTTATTTTGACGAAATGAGAGGTTAGACCATCCAGATTTTATTAAGTTTCAAGCAGTTAGGTTTTTACAGGAGTGCCGGCGGGCGGTCGAGCTGAGAGTGCTTCTAATACAGGCTATTTTGGTTCCTATTTCAACAGGTTTTCAGGTTACAAGCTACGGTATGTAGCCAGTTTGGAATGTTTGGTTACAGGCCGTAGTTTCTAGATTTTCATATGCTGAAAATCTGAAGAAGATGGATGCTGATGATAAAGTTTTTTATTTTCATTTGCTGTTCCTTTCATCCGAGTTCAGAGCTCTGATAAAGCGTTACGTACGCATGCTTGTAGCTAATAGAACTAACTTTTCTCTTCTTCATTTGGGCTATATCTAATTTTATTTTATTTCAATTAATTATACCATTATATATATATATATATATATATATATATATATATATATATATATATCCTTGCAACTTTTATGAGTCATATTATTATTCTTTTTGTTCCTATTTCTCTTTGGATTAATGAAATACTATATGAAGATTGATCTTAGAGATTGCATTTTCATAAAATTTCCCACTCCATTACGACAACATAGATGTTTTTTTTCTATGACAAAAAATACTACTAAATATGGAAACTGTCACTAAATTTAGCGGCAATATTTATATTTTGATGCAGGCAAAAAAACTATCTTCGTGCTCTAAAAAATTGAAATGTTTACTGGCCATATTTTTACTACTACAACTTATTTAGTTTTCTTAAAATAATTATTTTGTTGTTATATGTATAAGGCTGTTGCTAAGATGTTTGGTGCTTATTATATATATACATATATAATAATATTTTATTTTTTTTTATGTAAACTCTTTTCTGAAAGTATAAATTCTCGGTACCAAAAACTCTTAAAATTTTATCTATAATCTACAAGCATAAAAGGGGTTATCATGCATGTTGTCTAGCATTTTTTTCCTCCAAATTTTATGATGATGATGATGAAGATGATGAAAGCAATACCAAACGGGCCATGACATCTCAATCTCTACTTGGTGCACCCCCACTTCAAGTGACATCCAACTTAGAACCCCAACTTGTTGGTCCCCGACCCCATCAAAGCTACTGGTAGGAAAGAGCGTTCAGGCTTGCATGTCCCTGGTAGCAAGTCTTCCAAGCTTCCTTTTTATGGAAGACGACAGATTAGCCGTGATCTACCCAAGGAGTCAAATTATTGTAATTTCGTGGAAGGGTGTCGACAAAACTGGCTTAGATAATGGATTTTATGTGGTTCAAAAGTACTCAAAAGCATTAATTAGGAACGTCTAAAGCCAGCATTATCTTATCTTTTATGGTTGCTAGTGGGGTTAGGGCACAATAATACATGGTGGAGAACTAAAATAAAGAGTAGTCCATGGAAAAGGTTAAGAACCAAAAAGATAAGTTCCAAAAGCATAAATTGTGCGGGCTGTTTGATCATGGAAGTCCAGTTTACCGAAGCTATATATAATTAGTTCGGCATGAAATAAAAATATCTTCTGGTAACGTGGAGAACATCTTGCATCCATTAGATATGATAATTTGTCGGACTAATTAAAGATCTAATTTGGTTTTTAAAGGAATCTCATGGCATTATCGAGTGTATGGCTAATGGGGAGAAGGTGATCATGCAAGAGAAGAAGATTAAGTGGAAATTTAAGTTATGGAGCTACATGCATCAAGAGTAACTTTTGTTGCACATATTTATCAATTTATTCAGCTTTTAAGTTTGTGGCTCTATACATTATCACCATGAATGATGAATAAAATTATAATGGCGAAAGACTTGGAAAAGTTGGTCATACTCGAGCTAGGGTTCGATTGAATAACGGTATGAAAAGGGACCAACATGGCAAATGCTGAGTGTGAATTGCGTTACTTGAATGGAATCTGTCACTTCTTTTTAGTCTTTCATGTTGCTCAGGCGTCAAGCAAAGTGCCAAAGTTCATTACCTACTTACTACGTGCTACAAGATAAATTAAATAATAATAGCATGCATGTTAGGTGTATTCCAAGTCTAAGAAGTCATTTTCCAAGTCCAAGTCGGCAACCCCAGGTTTCCTTGCTGGTTGCCCAGAGCAACATGGACTGCCATGTCATCGCAAACTTGAGTTCCTCGTTCGTTTTCCATTCATGGCACGTCAAGGAGACCGAGTCCTACGGACCTCGGCAGAAGTGAGAAGTGGAACCGGTCAGCGAAATCCGCGGCCGGTAGATTTGGATATAAGTACAATATTTCTGCACGAATAATCTTAGGTGGACTACTTCAAGCACGAGGTTTTTTACGCCGCAAACTTTTATGTAATTTTTATTATTTTATTGGCTGTTGCTGGAAATATTAGAAATAAAAGAGGTATCATTTATTTATTATTATTATTTTTTAAAGAATGAATGAGAGGTGGATGCTTGATACTGGATTTAGTAATCTGTACTTCATATATCATAAAATGGAATAGTGGAAGGAATTCCCAATCATTCTCCGTTTCAGAGAGAGAGAGAGAGAGAGAGCGAGCGAGCGAGCGAGCATGCAAGCCCTTATTCTTTCAAATCATCATCAAAAAGATTAAAAATATAAATATATTTTATTTATGATGAAAATTAAAATTTAAATAAATTAAAATAAAAATCTAAATAATCATATTTTTTGGATTGGAATTAAATTAAAATTAAAATAAGATTTGAATAACGAGGAATGAAATGGATTGAATTTTGGAGGATTGAGTTATTCTAGTTCCCTCGGAACTATCCTTCAATTAAATAATTAAAAATTATTTATTTTTATTTATATTATAGAGTCCAACCTTTTTCAATCAAATATACCATCAAATATGCTGCATTGTGTGGTCTTGGTATCAAATAGGCCATGATGAAGGCTTAGGTGTTTAGAGAAATGGAAGTGGGACGGCAAACATTGCATTGACCCAATGGGCTTAAAGCTAGACATAGATTGGTGTGATACCAGGATTATGTTTTTGTTGGAAAGGTGGTTCCTAGACTATAAATTTTTGGTAAACACTTTGTGGACCGTGCACGGTGCAGCCTGCATGCACCTCACACAATGATTGGCATACGTATGAGATCGAGAATTTCTTTTATTTTTTTTTTTAAGATATCATCTTTCGGTTCTGCGTGCGTGTCAATCACCATGCGCGCGGTGCAATAAGAATGTCTCTAATTGGTTAGGACCTTGTACAGGACTATTAGTTACAATAAAAGAGCCCCAGCAAGCCCAAGTTGAGGGTTGCTATGAAATTAGGGCCTAAACTTTAGACCTGGGTCTTAGGGATGCATATTGGACCCAGCCCATAAAATAAGATTGTTGGGCGAATATTTCTCTGGGATGGGCTGAGCTTGGGTTAGGAATTTTTAAACTGATTAAAAATTGGGCCGAGCTTGGACCAATGATTTATAAACCCAATCATCCTACATAGCCTGATCCGATACTTATATAGTATGTATATGTATCAGGCATATATATTACATAAGTATAATAAAAATATGATATTAAAAATTATAGGTAAAGATCTTATTGTTTAAGAAATTATTAATTTAATGTATATAAATTGCTGATACCGCTTTGGAATTATAAGCATGAATGTAGAAAGGAATGAGACTGTTCTTTTCTTCTTCTTCTTCTTCTTCTTCTTCTTCTTTTTTCACTAATGTGGGCTAGCCTGATGATAACTGGAGCTCACTTGCAACTTGTTATGCTGGCTGAGTTTGTGCTTATTGATATTGGGTTGAGCTTAAGCCAATGTCTAATAAGCCGAGCTTGAGACCACCTATGACCCAGCCCAACTTGCTTCTGATGAAACTTGGCCGATTAAATCACCAAATTTGGTGGACATCCAATTTGAGGTTTTATTTGTCAAACAAAATATATAAGAGAGGAGAAATCATAAAAAGAAATGGGAGACACTAGAAATTTTCTAATTGGAAGCACCACTTATGTTAATTATATTTCTTAAATAGAATCAATATGATTGCATCCAACAATTTAGTCAATGCAATTAATCATATTGCAAGATCAATGGATAAGTTATGAAGTTCTTTTTTACGATTTTTTAGGTGAAGTGGACCAATCAAGCAAACCGGTTTCAATCGGGTGACGTCAGCCAGCTTGGACTTTGTCAAATCAAACTCTAACCTAAACACTTATGTGGGCTAGAATCAGGCCGAGAAAACAATCAACCGACCACGCCGTGTCAAGCCCATTCACTGCATCCGGTGGAGAACAAAAACATCGCTTCATCAAATTACACCAAGTAGTACAATTAATAAGAAGATAGATATTTAATGTAGCCCAACCTTTTTTTTATAAATTTTTTCTAACCAAAATATCCTTTTCTATTGAATGTTATGACATCTTTGATAATATTATAATATTTTATTGCTTTTCCATAGAATGTTATAAGATGTCGTAATAATAAGCAATAAAATGTCATAATATTATTATGACATTCTTTTCATATTTATGGCATCATCCTATTTATTTTTATGATGTTTCAATAATTATTTATATAATGTAATAGAATGTCGTAACACTATTATGACGTCCGCATTCTTATGACATCTCGATAATTATTTATAGAATATAATATCGGTACAAACAGAATATCATAATATTATTATGACGTCCTGTTTATTTTTATGACATCTCGATGATTGCTTATAAAATGCAATAGGATATCATAAGATACAAATAGAAAGTTATAATATTATTATGACATCCTATTCATTTTTATGATATTGATAGTTATGATATTATAGAATGCAAATATAATATCATAATATTATTATGACACCATATTCATTTTTACAATATACTGATAGTTGTTTATAGGATACAAGAGGATATCATAGGATGCAAACACGATGTTATAATATTTTATTTATTTTTATAACATCCGATAATTATTTATACGATATAATTGGATGTCATAAGATGCAATCAGGATTGTTATGATATCTTATTTTTATGATATCTTATTTTTATGACATCTCGATAGTTATTTATAAGATGCAACAAAATATCATAGAATGTAAACACAGAATATCATAATATTATTCTGATAATCTATTCATTTTTTTAACATCCTGTTGATTGTTATGATATTTTGTTATTATTTATGACATCGTGGCCAAGCATAAATAAAATAGAATAAAAGGAGGTATTTTGGTCAAAAAATTTTGAGGAAAAAAGCTAAGTTGTATTAAATATCTTCCTCTTATTAATTGCGCTACATGGCTCAATATGGTAAAGCAGTATAATTTTTTTCACTAACTTCGATGCATGAAGAATTCTTCTTAGGGGCTATTTGGTTGGGTGTAATCTGGCATAAAAAAATAATTTTCATGTTAGATTATTATGTTTGGTATGAAAAATAGAAGAGAAAGATGGTAAAAAAATTGGTAGGTCTCATGCTTATTTTTCAAAGAAAGATTGTAAAATAAATACCATGGGAGGGTTAGATTTAGTAAATTTCTGAGTGGTGGTAATCTATGTTTGACAAAAATACCTTCAATAAAACTGATATGTAATCATTGACTTTATTTTAATGTCCTTCAAATTTTATTCAATAAAAAGCTTTTGTAAAAAAAATTAAGATGAAGATAGTATTATGCAAAGGATTATGTGATTATAGTCATCATATAAAAACTAATTGAAAATGACAATAATATTTTAGTATTAAAAAATTATTTTATATTGAAAAATATATTTATAAAATTTATCATATTTTTATATAGGATTACCTCCAACCAAATGTTATAATCTTTTTTCAATGTCATTTTTCAGAGTAATTTTTTCACCAATCAAACATAGTAAATTTTTTTTTTCACAATCATTTTTCTTGATAAATAATTTTTATGAATTATCAGATTATCTTGTAATTTGACATACCCCAAACAAACGGACCCTTATTGTTCTAGCATGAAAAAATGAATCTCATGTTAGATCATTTTATTTGATATGAAAAATGGAAGAGAGATGATAAAAAAAATTGATGAGCTCTATGCTTAATTTTTGGAGAGAGAAGGTAAAATAAATAAGATAAGGGGTTGGTATTTGGTAAATTTTTGAGTGATGGTAATCTATACCTGATAAAAATATCTTCAATAAAGCTATATATGTAATCATTGAATTTGTTCTGCTGTCTTTTCAAATTTATTCAATAAAGAGTTTTTGTAAAAAAGTTAAGATAAAGATGATATTATACAACGAATTATATGATTATAGTTATTTATTGATCCTAGATTGATTTTAATGATCATAAAAGCATTTAAGTATACATTATTAAATTACTAACGTTATTTGTGAGGATGTGTAATTATAAATTTCAAGAGCTCACAAACCCCAAGTATTCCCATTCATCTAAATAAAGATTCATTATTCAAGATTTTAGAGAAGATATTTCAGATTAGATATATCTTTCAAGAAGTTAAAATGAAGAGTAAATCAAGACAAAAGGATAAGTCTAGCCTATAAAAAAATTTGGAGAAGAAAGGATCATAAATAATTTTTGGCACGTATTGGGGGTAAACCCTACTCCTGCCGAAGTTCGATCTAATGGTTAGCCAAGTATAATTTATAACCGCAGAAGAGCTTCAATCGCCACTTCTCCACCAGTTGAACTCTTTCCGGACTTCTCTTACAGCCGGACTTCTCCATCAGTCAAACTCCTGGACTTCTCTTTCAGCCAGACTTCTCCATCAGTCAGACTTCTTCCGAATTTCTCCATCAATCGAACTTTTCTCGGACTTCTCTTGTAGCCGGACTTCTCCATTAGTCAAACTCCTTCTGAACTTCTCCTTCAGTCGGACTTCTCCATCAGTCGGACTCCTTTCGGACTTCTCCATCAGTAGAACTCCATCCGAATTTCTCCAGCAAATTACTTTCATATTTCAATTAGCATTCCTTCCGGATGATCCCCTCTAGTCGTATTCCCTCTAACTCTTCACCAACCAATATCTGCTTCCTTCGAATTTCGACTATTAAATCCCAACGAACGGGCACGTCACGACAACAGATACTACTCTCCATAACAAACTCCACATGATTTCAAGCGGTCCACTATCCGATGGTTACGGCTGTCACTTTCAAGTTTATTATAGATTCCGTCTATAAAAGGGATCCTCTAGATATATTTTCTCTAAGCTCTCTTCTCCTTTCCAAAATTTTGTTGAATTCTTTTCTGAGCACTCCATTTCTGTTGGCCAGAAGAGCTGATTTGATCATCAGAGGGTTCTGTCGGAGCCACTACCATCGACTCCGGACAGGACTTTATTTTGCAGGTTACCAACGGCGATCTCTTCTTTCTCAACTCCAGCTCGATCCAGCGTCAACTAAATTCTGCACCAATAGGATTGGCGTTAGAGAAAGGATCCATTTGTAAATCCTTATTCTTAAAGGAGTGCTCAGTCGACCCTGTGGATCTTCTTCTTCAAGGTTCATCTCCATCCTCTCCCTCAATCTCAAGAAATACCTCCAAAGAAGGCAACTATTCAGAGATCTACCACTTCTGCCATCAGATCTAAGTTAGATCCATCCATTTCTGCTCCATTGTCGATGCTTCAACCTCCTCCATCGACATTCATGGTAGATCCAGAGCAGTTTAACCTACTGATGCAGTGAGTTCAGGGTCTCATCGAAATCGTGCAGGCCATGTAGCAACCTTCGATGGTGGTTTCACCAGAAAATCTACCATCGGAATGTCAGAAATCGATCCCAAGAAGGTGCACTTGGGCTAGCATATCCATCGCCCCTGAGAAGAAAAAATAGAGAGCAGAGGATCTTTGTTTAGATCATGATTCTTCTTCAGAAGAGACCTTCCCTATCTAAAATCGAAAGCCTTCCAAGATCTACGATCGAGATGACGTCCTCTATCAAAAACTGTAAGAGATGGACTAGCGGATTGAGAAACTCCACCACGTCGCCCCGGCTCACCATGATGATGTCTGCACCGATCCTTCTTTCTCTTTCTGAATTATGTAAGAGCTCGTTCTGCCGAACTTCAAGCTTCTCCAATTTAAAAGTTACGATGGAACCTCTGATCCAGTCGATCACCTAGAGGCCTTCCGAACCATGATGTTGCTCCATGGCATACCAGATGCCATTTTATGTCGAGCTTTTTCGTCTATCTTGAAGAGAGTAGGAAGAAACTGGTACTCGACATTGAAGCTAGGTACGATCTTCTTCTTTGATCAGATGAGCCATCAGTTTGTGGCTCATTTTGTTAGCAACTAACATCCCTAGAGAGGTTCGGACTCCCTCATCAACATCAAGCAGAAGGAAGGAAAGTCCATTCGAACTTATGTCAATCACTTCAATGCTGCCGCACTAAAAGTTCGAAATCTGGACCAGTCTGTTGCAATGACCGTGCTGAAAGATGGCCTTCAGAAGAATGATTTGCTATTCTCCTTGGAGAAGAAGTATCCCAGAGATTTTGCTGATCTACTAGCTCGGGCTGAAGGATATACCCAAGTGGAAGAAGCCTTCAAGTTGAAGGATGAGAAAGTCGTAGGAGAATGGCAGGCGGGCGAGTCTAATAAGCCTGCAGCTGATGGAGGGTCGAATGAAGTTCGATCGTGCTCATAGACTATCCTCGAGCACAAGCGAGCCCAAACTCCTCTTCGAGCTCATCATCAAAGAAGCCCCGATAGAAGGGCACAAAGAAGTTCTTCCCCTAGAAGGTGTCACAACTACGCCCCCCTCAATGCTCCAAAAATGCAAGTATTGATGGAGATCAAGGAGCAACTATCGAGGCCTGAAAAGATACACACTCATCCTAGCAAGCATAATCTTAATAAGTACTGTCTCTACCATCGTAATCACGACCACGATACTAAAGAATGCATTTAGCTCCAAGATGAGATTGAGGAGCTCATCAGGAGTGGCCAATTGGATCGATTCCTTAGATATCGGTCTGAAGTAAGAAAAGATCGATCGAGGGTACTGCCACAGTCAGAACCACTAAAGAGGAAGGAATAATAAGAAGATCGGCCATCTTTTGGCATCATCCACACTATCTCTGGAGGACTTCGATGAGAAGAGATCAATGGATCTGAGGGATCAGTGAAGAGATGGACGACTAAAGAATCCATAACCTTCACTAAGGCAAATGCATAGAGAGTACAATTTTTGCATAATGATGCGATTGTAATCTCTTTAAATATAGCAAACTATGATGTACGTCGCATCCTAGTTGATAATCAAAGTTCGACTGACGTCTTATTTTATGATGTTTTTTCTAAAATATCAATATCTAATAGTCAGCTTGGACCAATAAACTCCTCATTAGTAGGCTTCGCTGATGCTGCAGTACCAATTGAAGATGTTAAAACTCTGACTGTGGCTACAGAAAAATATCCAAGACAATTTAGAGTGTAGGTAGATTTTCTGGTAGTAAAGGCTCCCTCTGCTTACAATACAATTCTCGGTCGATCTGATCTAAATGCACTTCGAAAGATGGTATCAACTTATTATTTGAAGATGAAGTTTCTGACAAGTTACGAAATCGAAGAGATCAGAAAAGATCAAGCTTTGGCAAGGCATTGCTACTTAATTATCCTACAAAAGGAAGAATAGTCCGACCCTTATTCTGTCGACAGTTAGATGTTCAGGACGATCTCGTGGAAGAAAGGGGAGAACTAATGGAAGATCTTATCTCAGTCTTTCTGAATGATGAAAATGTGGAGCACACGATACAGATTGGTTCCAATCTAACTGATGGGATACAAGAGCAGCTCATCGAATTCCTTCGAAGAAATGTAGATGTTTTTGCCTGAGTCCCCACAGACATGCCGGGAATCGATGTGGAAGTCATAGAGCATTGTTTGGCTGTTGATCCAAAACATTGGCCAATAAAAGAAAAGATGCGGAGCCATGCCCCAGAGAGATAGAAGGCAATTGCAGAAGAAGTTGATAAGCTCCTTAAGGCTGGATTCATCCGAGAAGTCAACTATCCGAACTGGATCTCCAACATCGTACTTGTCAAAATGGCAAATGGAGAATGTGCATAGATTTTAAAAAAAATTGAACAAAGCCTGCCCAAAAGACAACTATCCTTTGTATAGAATTGATCAGCTAGTTGGTGCAACTTTGGGCCATGAGCTCCTCACTTTCATGGATGCCTTCTCCGGCTATAATCAAATTCAGATGGTGCTAGAGAATGAGAAGAAAACTACTTTTATTACTGACCGTGGTCTTTACTATTACAAGATTTTATCTTTTGGACTAAAAAATGTAGGAGCAACATTCTAGCGCCTGATCAATAAGATTTTCAAGGAGCAAATGTTGAAAATATATCTAAAAGCTAATCATCAGTCTATTGATGCTTGGGCCATATATTTATAATTATATATAAATTATAAATTAATAAAATTTATTTTGATAATTTTTATTATAAATTCTATTATTTTCTTATAAACTCCTGTGTTGTGATGAAGTCCTTAGGACTATCTAGATTCGACAAAGAAGAATTTATCGTTTAGTCCTTAAATAGTTCACGATCAAATGATACGTTGTTACTTAGGACGATAATATTTATTAAGTATAGATCATTGTGTGCCATATAGATTGGTTATCTTCATAACCAAGGAGTGTTGAGATACTGATATGGCATGCAAGTGAGATGTATGGGTACATCTGCACCGAACGTGACCAACTCCGAGGCTTTTCTCCTGTCAAGATTAGCTTCAATGGAATATGGGTATAAATGTCCCTCCGATCTGAGATCACCATGGTGACTTTCAAGCAACTCACTGTGTTTTGATGTCGAACTATCTGAATTTCTAATTCAGTGATAGAAGATTTCTGGGTACAGTCAAGTACTTATGGAGTCGATGCATGTATCAAGATGGGATTGACCACTTTTGATTTTAGGAGCTATGTTTAATTATATTTTAATTTAGCAAAACCTTGGTCAGGATAGTCTTAATGAGGAGTCACGAGACTAATTGCTTTGAGATACGACATGGATGCATTTTCTAGGGTTGACAGTCTAACCTTGAGTCATCTATTATGTAAAGGTCATAGGGATGAATTATATGGTAATCATATTCGCGTAGGTTCTGAATATTGCGATTGTGATTATTTGACCTATCTAGACATCGGGTACCATTGCTAGATGATCACTTCGATTAGTATAGAAATTGATTTCTATGCTACCGACTTAGGTTTGAACCTATGGGATCACACACATTAAGAATTTCTAACTGATCTGATGGCTGATCAAGAGTTCCATTGGTCTGAAATTTTATGATCAAGAGTTTCACTAGACTGGGACTCTATGATCAAAAGTTCTACTAAATTGGGACTCTGAGTCTGACTTATCTGAAACTCTTTGATCAAGAGTGCTATTGGTCTGGGACTCTATGGTTAAGAGTCCCACTGAACTGAGACTATATGATCAAGAGTCCTACTGGACTGGAACTCTGAGTTCTACTTATCTGAAACTCTCTAATCATAAGTCCTGATAATCTAGGATACTATGGTCAAGAGTTCCATTAGACTGAGACTTATGATCAAGAGTCCTATTGAATTGAGACACTGAGTCATACTCGTTCGGGACTCTCTGATCAAGAGTTTCATTAGTTTGAGACTTTATGATCGTGAGTTCGATTTATTTGGGATACTGGGTTTAAGAGTCCCACTAATTTAGGACTCTTCAAAAGTTTCATATTGATAGGACTCTGTTGTCCAATAACCCATTCGATTTGGACTCAGATATTTTTGAAGAATTAATTAATAATTTGATTACTGATTAGCTCAATTTGATTGAATGATGAAGATTCAATCAAGTCTGATTGAATTTGATTTGATTGGATTTGATCCAATCAGGTCATGAGATGATCTAATCGCTATGGAAGTTTTGACCCTGATTTGATCAGGACGTAGATCTAATTAATTTTTAATTTGATTAAAATTTTATTAGATTAGACTAAGGCTAATTTGATTGGATTTAATTTAATTTAATTAGATCTAGATTAATTAGTTTGGTTGAAACCAATTAGGACCAAATCAAATGAAGTTTGAATTCAAATTCTCCCATGCACCCATCATTTTTGACTTTTCCACTCTGCTTCCCACCCCCTCCCTTTTGTTTGTCAAATATTTTTTAAGAAATAAAAATATACACATAGAAGGAGAGTTCTTCTACATATTAAACACAAGGAAGGAGGCGTTGGATAAGGATAAGAGGCTCATTTGATTTTTGAAATCAAGTGAGTGGTTAAAACCTCTCAACCACTCGACCCTTATCATTTTTCATATAGTTTTTTCATGGTATTCATGTCAATAAATTATAAAAATTTTTATACATATAGGAGAGGGGGTTAGAATTATGTGGTAAAAATTTTAGAGTATTTGGGCATCAATTTTGGGCAAAAAAAAATCTCAGAGAGAAGGTGAATAGGATCCTGCAGCACTTTACTTTTTCCTCATTCCTCTCTTCTCTTGTGATTTTCACCTCTAAGGATATCCTATTTTTAGATATGATCTAAATAGAGATTATAGATCTAAAAGTTATCTTTCCATAAAAGTTTATTTCATGAAAAAACTTCATACAGAGAGGGCATGATAGGATTTTTAGTATGTTAGGATTTTTGGGCCGAGTGAAATCCTAGATTTAGGAATTTGGATTCGGGTGGAGAGATCGAGTGCTATGAGCATCGGATCACCATCAAATTTGAAACACATCTTCATCATCCTCCAATATTTATATTTTAATTTTTTAAAATATCTAAAAGATCAAAAAGTATATGATCAATCAGATCGATCGTGATCAGCCATCGAAGGCTCCGATGAGGAGCTAGCACTCCTGTGGAACTTATCGAGATTAGAAGCTCCATGTGGACCAACCATAGAAGATGGATACATATGTGGCTGTGACGTAATACCAGAGTATTATCTGATAGACTCAGATTATGGTGATCGACTATCTGCAAAAAGGTATTGTATTCTAAATACGTAGATGTAGTAAATAGTTTATTATATAGTTTTATTTTCAGATCTATTGATGTATGCATGCATATTATGTTTAGATCCTAATGTATAGACTTAAATAATCTAATATGATTAGTAGATAATTAATTAAATTAATTATTTTTTACTATATTATTATTATTTTTAAAATATTTTTTAAAAGTAGCATAGCAAATCCTGCACTATTTTCTTCAGCAAATCGACCGCAACATGGAAGTGTATGTAGATAACATGCTTGTCAAGACCCAAACTTTAATAAATCACATTGCCAACCTTGAGAAAACCTTTGATGTCCTTTGAAAATATAAGATAAAGTTGAACCCAACCAAATGTGCCTTCGCTGTGACTTCAGAGAAATTCTTGGGGTTTATGATTTCAAGGCATGGGATTGAAGCAAATTTGGAGAAAATTCGAGCCATTCAAGAGATGATGACTCCTAAATCCATCAAAATTCAGCACCTGATTGAAAAGGTGGTAGCCCTGAACTGCTTCATCTCAAGGTCGGTCGAGTAATGCATGCCATTTTTTTAAGTTCTCAAGCAACTAAAGAACTTCTACTATACCACCGAATGCTACCAAGCCTTTAAAGAGCTCAAGGACTACCTTTGCTCACCTCCCCTGTTAGCCAAGCTCGAACCTGGAGAAGAACTATTTCTATACCAAATGGTCTCCCCAGTAGCTCTGGCAGCAGTCTTAGTTAAAGAAGAAATAAAAGTACAATGATCGATCTACTATATAAGTCGGATCCTAAGAGATGCTGAAACCAGGTATACTAAGTTAGAAAAACTAACTTATGCTCTATTGATTACAGCCCGGAGACTTCGATCTTATTTTCAGGGGCACACCATAACCTTTCTTACTGATCAACCAATCAAGGTAGTTCTCCATCGAATAGATGCCTCTGGGAGAATAGCAAAATGAATAATTGAGCTCCCCGAATTCGACATTAACTACCAACCTCGGCCGTCAGTCAAAGCTCAAATATTAATAGATTTTGTAGTGAAATGCACCATTTTGAATGAAGCCGAGCTTGAACAAAATGAAACCAGCATTTCATGATTGCAGCCGAGCTCCTCTGAAGAAAGAGTCGATCTCTTTGAAGATTTCTGGGTCCTATATGTGGATGGCTCATCCAATACTTCTGGTGCAAGTGCAGGACTGATCTTGGTTAACCCAGAGGGGATCATCGTCGAATATGCACTATGCTTTGAATTTTCTACGACTAATAATGGGATCGAATATGAAGCGTTGATCGCTGGATTAAAGACAGCTAAAGAATTAGAAGCAGATCAGCTCCAAGTCTACAGTGATTCCTAACTGATGGTCGGATAGGTTAGCGGTAGTTATGAAGTACGGAAGGAAAGTATGATGAAATATCTTGAGAAAGTGAAGAACTTGATTCTGACCTTCAACAGTTTTAACATCCAATAGATTCCAAGGGCAGAAAATATCAGAGCCGATCTTCTCTTTAAACTGGCCACTTTAGCCCCGACCGAATTGCCTAAGGAAGTATTTTTTGAAGTTCTAAAATGCCCAAGTTCGGAGGAACCACAATCTGTAATACAGATCGACCATGAGCTGTGTTGGGTTGATCCACTAGTCGCCTATCTTAAAGATGGAGTTCTTTCTTATAATCTGAAAGAAGCTCAAAAACTCAGAAACCAAACCTCTTGATATGTTCTGTATGAAGGCAAGCTATATAAAAGATCGTATTCTTTACCATTCTTAAGATGTCTCCGACCTTCAGAAGCTGATTTTGCATTGTGAGAAGTATACGAGAAAATTTGCGGAAGTCATGTAGGGGCCAGATCTTTATCACAAAGACTACTTCAGTAGGATTACTATTGACTAATCTTGTACCATGATTCTATGAAATATGTCAAAAAATATGACCGCTGCCAAAGAAATACAAACATCCATAGACAGCCAGCCTCCAAACTTACACCTCTGAGTGCTCCATGGCCATTTGCATAATGGAGAATGGATATACTCAGATATTTTTCAATGGCATACAGACAGCGAAAGTTTCTCTTGGTGGTAATAGACTATTTCATAAAGTGAGTTGAAGCAGAATCTCTGGCAAAAATAACTGAAGCGAAAGTATAGGACTTCATTTGAAAGTTGATTATTTGCAGATTCGGCCTACCTCGAACCCTCATAATAGATAATGGGCGATAATTTGCTAGAGCGAGATTTATCAAATTCTGTGAAGATCTGAATATCTTCCATCATTTTACATCAGTAGCTCACCCACAGATAAATAGAGAGGCCGAACTAACAGAATCCTGCTGCAAGATATCAAAGTAAGGCTTGAGAGGGCAAAAGAAACTTGGATAGATGAACTCTATCATATGCTCTGGGCTTACCAAACTATTCAAAGATTGCCAATAGGAGAAACTTCACTCACTTTGGCCTTCAAAACTAAAGCTGTCATCCCGATAGAACTTAAACTTTCATCAGCACGAGTCGTGGCATTCAATGAGTAGCGCAACTCACAAGACCTAAGGGTTAACATCGACTTGATGGAAGAAAAATGAAAAAAAAGCTCAAGTTTGGATGGCAGCCTATAAGCAAAAAGTAGCTCGCTACTACAACTCAAAAGTCAAAGGTAGAATATTTAAAGTGGGGGTTTTGGTACTTCGACGAGTAGCTATTTCATAACCTCATAATCAAAAAAAGCTTGCTCCAAATTGGGAAGGCCCGTATGAAGTAGAGAAGGTTGTCCGGCACGAAACTTATCATCTGAAGGAGCTCGGAGAAACAACACTCCCACGATCTTGAAATTCAAAAAAATTGAGAATGTACTATCAATAATTTTTTTTCAATAAAACTCCTCCATCTCAACATTATTATTTTTTGGTACAAAAGCTATGTGATGATAGAAAAGAAGCAATCAAAAGTGGCCATGTTAGGAGCAGAAGGAGAACCTCATCCCAATATGAGCAAGTCAAAGACCTTCAATTATTTAAGATAGGAGAAGGAAAGAGACCCATTTAACGGTCCATTTGTACTCCTATTGCTATGATAGGAATAGAAGGAGAACCTCATCCTAACATGCGCAAGTCGAAGATCTTCGATTATTTAAGATAGAAGGAGGAGAAAGGTCCATTCAATGGTCCATTTGTGCCCCTATTACCATGATAGGGATAGGAGGAGAACCTCATCCTAACATGAGTAAATCGAAGATCTTCGATTATTTAAGATAGAAAGAGGAGAGAGGCCCATTCAATAGCCTATTTATGCCCCTATTACCATGATAGGGATATGAGAAGAACCTTGCCCTAATATGAGCAAGTCGAAGACCTCGCTAATTTAAGACGAAATGAGGAAAGAGGCCCATTCAACGGTCCATTTGTATTCCTACAGTCTTGTTAGGAATAGAAGGAGAACCTCGTCCTAACTTGAGCAAAGTCGAAAATCTCGTTAATTTGAAGATGGGATGAGGGAAGAGGCCCATTCAATGATCCATTGTGTTCCTAAATCTTGTTAGGAATAAGAGGAGAACCTCGTCCTAACTTGAGCAAAGTCGAATGCCTCGTTAATTTAAGATGGGATGAGGGGAGAGGCCCATTCAACAATCCATTTGTGTCCCTACAGTCTTATTTAGAAACAGAAGGAGAACCTCATCCTAACTTGAGCAAAGTTGAAGGCCTCATTAATTTAAGATGAGATAAGGGGAGAGATCCATTTAACGATCCATTTGTGCCCCTACAGTCTTGTTAGGAATAGGAAGAGAATCCCATCCTAACTTGAGCAAAATCGAAGGCCTCGTTAATTTAAGATGGGATGAGAGGAGAGGCCCATTCAACGATCCATTTGTGCTCCTATTGTTATGTTAGGAACAGGAGTAGGACCTCGTCCTAGCATGAGCAAATCAAAGACCTTCAGTTATTAAAAATAGGAGAAGAGAAGAAGATCTATCAATGGCCCGACCGTGCCACTGCAGTCCTGTTAACAGAAAGAGAACCTCATCCTAATATTAGCAAATCAAAGACCTTCGGTTGCCTGAGACAGGAGAAAAATCTCATTATGGAAAAAGCAAAAACTAACCTCATCAAGAATAAGTAAGAACTTCGTCTTGATAAAAGAACCAAGAAAAATCAACTAAGCTGGAAATGAAAAGACAACATCGTCCTAACATCATCCTGATACAAATAAAGATCTCCGATCATGAAAAGATGGGAGAAAACTTTTCGATGATTATTTCAACAAAAGATAAAATGAAGAAGAAAAATGAAGAAATAAAATAGAAAAATAATTAAAGATGATATTTCTTCATTAAAGTTAGAATTATTATAAAATAAAGATCTATAAGATCGGTTACAAAAGCGAGGAGGAAAAGGCCAAAGCTCTAAGAAGGATCTGATCCCTCAGACTTTGGACTGCTGGCCATCATCAAAGATTTCTTTAAACTAACTATCTCTTTCTCAAGTTCTTTCTTCCTTAGCAGACTCTCCACATACATCCTATCGGCTCGTCGATAATTATCTTCGGATTCTCTCAACTGCCTCCTTAGAACCATCGACTCAGCGTCCTTCACAACTTGACGCTCGTATACCATCTGGATCTTCAACTGTTGGAGTTCGATCTTATCCTTCTCATATGCAAATGAAAGACCGTGGAAGGATTCCCTCAGAAAAATAATCCGTTCCGACTCTTTATCAGCACCGGCCTGGTAATTATCATGTAATTGCCTCCGAAGATGAGACACCTCTTCGTTCACCGATTTGAGCTCACTTTCAAGCCTACTCATTTTCTCCTTATAATCAGTCCTACACTTATCGTGCCAAGCTTCGGCATTATGAAGCTGCCTCTGGAGCTCAAAATTTTTTTTTGACCAGTCCCAATCGTGTCTCGACTTATCTGAAGACCACGATGAACTCTCCTCCAAAAATTGGATTATCTCTTTCATCGAATCAAGTTCAACTTCGAGAGAACTGATCTTCGCGGTCAATGCTCAGGACTTATCACTGACGCTTTTCTTAAACTCCACTAACTCCTTCTTGAAATTATCCTTCTTAATGCTGAAGCTCACAAAATTTTTCATGTATAATTTGTGGAGGTGAGTGATTTTAATCGTCGCCTCCAAAGCATTTTTTTTGGATCTTTGGAGTTCGTCTTCTATCTTTTTCAATTTTTTTTCTCAGGTGATGAATTTTTCTCTTCAAACTCTTAATTATTGATTTTAAAAAAATTTCTTGAGGCACTGACTCGACATCGATGAGAGACTGCATCCAACATATGAAAAAAATTTCTAAGCTATTGATAAAAAGAAATCTTACTTTTATTGATAAATTTTTTTTAAGTACAAGATGAAATAAAAAAAAATACAATAACTAAAAGCTTCTAACCTCGAAAGGAAAAGTAGCAGGGAAACTCGGTGCTCCTACAGTAGCTGTGGACTCAGGAGCAAGTTTGGTTGGTGGTTCAAAGGGTCCGGACTCCTCAATAGTAGGTTTAGAAGGTTCTACGATCGCTCCGATGGGAGAAGGGTCGACTGTAGCAGTGGATGGTTCGGCTTCTCCATCGGCAACCTCCTCTTCTTCCAAAAAACTCACGTCAAGCTCGAAAAATTTTTGGGCAACTCGGTCCTCGCAGAGCTCAAAACCTTTAATGAACGCCTACTGACCGAACTTGACATTAAGATTTCTTATTTCGAAAGAGACCTTGAACTCTTCCACGGTCTGGATCATCGCCTCCGAGATCGACTTCGTTATCCAAGCTTCCAATTCAGCGACTTTGATCTTAGCTTCTTTCTTTCTTTCCTCCTTCAAAGCTAGTGCAGCCTTAAGTCCGGCCAAGACGAACTCCTCCTTCCTGAGCGCACCCTGGACACTTTCGATTTCCACCATCTTCTCCTCTGCAAGATGCTCAATCTCGCCGATCTTTTTCTGAAGATGACTGACCTCGACTTGAAGATCCTTCTGGACCTTCTCTGCCTCCACCTCCAAACGATGTGCCCTCTTGATGTGGGCGAGCATTTGGTGACCTGACTGTAATAAATGATCAATGTTAAAAAAAAGAAAGAAAAGGAAGAAGAACGAGAGAAGAGAGAAGAAGGAGAAAGCAGAAGATAAGAGAAGAAGTTGAGCAACAAAGCAATCACCTTGAGGAGGGTTTCGAGAGAACCCCAGACAAGCTGTTGCGATTCAAGGTCGACCATGCGATCCACCACCTCCGGCATGGTAAATTTATTAGTTAAAGCCCGGACGATCTTCGGATCATTGAAAGGATCCTCTCCTCGTTCATTGTCGTCATCATTTGACTCACTAAAGTGAGCCTTATGGAGTGCCTTCGTGATAGCTTTCTTTTTCTTCTTCCCTTCCCCCATCTCTCTCTCAGCAGGAAGCTTCGAAGCTTGATCCCTATTGGAAGGAAAAGGGGGGGGTGGAGGGCATGAAATCCGCATCAATAGTATCGACCTCGGTAGTTGGAAGAACCTCGACACTAGCAGCAACCTTGGAAGCAGCAGCAGTGATAGTGGGGCCATAGAGCTTGAAGCACCGGCCTTCGTCCTCTTTGAACTACCACTTGACACTTTTTCTTTCCTCTTCTAGGCGTAAAGCCCCTTTGCAAGCATTGTGGCAGCATCAGTATCCATTTCTGCAATAAAGAAGGAATCATAATCAGTGACAATACATAAATATGAAATCGAGTGAATCCAAAAAGTTAAAAATATACCGACAGGATCAAGAAGACTCAAACCCAGGTTAAATAAAATCTAATCTTTCAGAAGATTGGAAAGAAGAGGAGCTCGAAATATTTTGAGTTTGTTGGAGGAATCAAGGTCGGCTTTATCTAAGCTAGAAGCTTGGTGGACTGACTCCCTAATGTGACCCTAAGAAGGAAGATCTAATAGCAAGGTCGGACAGTGCTTAAAAAAATACGTTTTCTTCCAGTTGTGAATGAAAAAAGGAGCATCTTTCAGTAACCCCTTCTTGCTGAACTGGAGGAAGAAGTACCATCAATCCTTCGCAGAAGAATGGTGCTTGAAAGTATAGAAGTTTCTAAAGAGTGAAATGATTGGATGGACCTCAGCTAGACGATAGAGGAAAAGAAGTTCTATCATAAACCTAAAAGAATTTGGTGCTACGGAGGCAAGGAAGATGTTCAGAAATTGAAAAAGAGTAACTACGAAAGAAGAAAGTGGAAATCGGAGTTTGGCATGTAGAGTTTCTAAATATAGACACAATCGGCCAGTCGAAGGAGAACTCGCTCGGTCCCTCGATGTGGGAAGTTCAAGATCATACTCCTTAAGGATTCCATACTGAATTCTAATTAGAAAAAGATCATTTGGGGTCAGGATGCAAGGAATGGTATCCGGCACGAAAAATTGATGAGACATGTCTCTAGTGCGAACTACTATAATAGGGATGGGGTCAAGGAAGGTTGGATCAGATGAACTTCAGGAACCAACAAATTGAAAAGTTTCAGAGGATATCTGGATCAAACTAAATTCAAGAGAAATTTTCAAAAATTAAGAGGCAAATGATGTAGAAAACTCCTTAAGAAAAATTGAGAGAATAAGAAGTGAAGGATGCTAAAATAATTAAAAAGAAGGATTGTGGAATTAACCTAGGTCGATCGAGAAGGATAAAGAGGTGATGAGCACGATGAAGACCAAGTGAAAGAACGTCCGGAACCAGGAAGGATGGAGGAAGAAATCAGAACTCTCGAGTGAAAGAAAGGCAAAAGTCGGAGGAGGAAGAAACCAAAACTCTCGAAGGAAAGAAAGATGAGAATCAGGAAAGGAAGAAGGACTTAAATAGCAGAAAGTGGCCCAAAACCATCATGATTGCAGATCTTCCTCGACCGTTTTTCGTGCGATGTGTGTCCTAAGCATCATGATAAAAGAATGGTGATAAGCAGTGCCTTTATGGCGCCGAGTCTCGAGCAGCACTTCGGTGGAAATTTTGAAAATCCGTCTCTTCGAGTTGGATCACGTTAAAAAAACTTTGGCGCCACTATGGAAGATGACAAAATGCTTTATTTTTTTCAATAATCGTAGAACCCAGGAAAAAACTTCGGCAGTCATCTTTTTACTTTCTTTCTTCAAATTTCGAACTCGAAAGTAGGGAGACTATTATTGGAGGTAAACCCCACTCCCACCGAAGTTCGGTTTAATGCTCAGCCAAGTATAATTTATAATCATAGAAGAGCTTCAATTGTCACTTCTCCGTCAGTCAAACTTCTTTCGGACTTCTCTTGCAGTCGGACTTCTTCATCAGTCGAACTTTTTTTGGATTTCTCTTTCAGTTGGACTTCTCCATCAGTCGGACTCCTTTCGAACTTCTCCATCAGTCGAACTCCTCCTGGACTTTTCCTTTAGCCAGACTTCTCCATCAATCAGACTTCTTTCGAACTTTTTCTTCAGCCAAACTCCTTACGAACTTCTCCTTCAGTCGAACTCCTTACGGACTTCTGCTTTAATCGGACTTCTCCATCAGTCGAACTTCTTTCAGACTTCTTCATCAGTCGAACTCCATCCAAATTTTTCTAACGGATTACTTCTAGATTTTAACTAGCATTCCTCCTGGATGATCTTCTCTAGTCATATTCCCTCTAGCTCTTCACCAATCAATGCCTGCTTCGTCTGAAATTCGACTATTAAATCCCAACGAATGGGCACATCATGACAACGGATACTACTCTCCATAATAAACTCCATGTGGCCCTGAGCAGCCCACTATTCGATGGTTATGGCTATCACTTTCAAATTTATTATAGGCTTTGTCTATAAAAGGGACCCTCCAAATATATTTTCTCTAAGCTCTCTTCTTCTTTCTAAAATTCTGCTGAATTTTTTTCTGAGCACTCTATTTTTGTTGGTCTGAAAAGCTGACTTAATCATTGGAGGGTCCTACCGGAGCCACCACCACCGACTTCGGATGAAATTTTATTTTGTAGGTCACCGATGACGATCTCTTCTTCCTCAACTCTAGCTCGATCTGACGTCAATCAGATTATGCACCAACAGCACGCATGGCATGCAAACTGGGCCGACCTAGTCTTAGTGGAAGCAAAAGATAGAAAGGATAGACAAATTTTTTTATGATCCAAGAGACTGAGCCGATCTAATTTTCAATTGAGCCGACCTAGTGACAACTAGGCTAACCCAGTCAGAAAAGTAGCCATTCTAGTATCAAAAAATAGAAGATGATAGAAATAGATATTTTGAGATCTCTAAGACTGAGCTGACCCAGCTAAAAATTGAGCCGACCTAGTTTGGATTGAACCGACCTATTTAAAAACTAAGCCGGCCTAGTGTCTATAATGGCTAGTTTTCAATTTCATAGCTTTTTCACTCCATACATCTCCAAACGGCTATTTTCGATCTTTCAATGGCTAGATCACTTTCAGAAGTTCTAACTTACTTGTAATGATGAAAAATCTTAGAGATACTTAAAAAAATATTTGGAACAAGAGAATAGACTTTTAATCTTGCAAAAAGAGCTTCCAAATAGTTTTTCAGTATATTCAAGTGTGTGAGCAATATTATGAAAAGAATGGAGTGACATCTAGACAAACATTTATCCTTCCAACATCCTAAATCTAAGGAAAGTTAGGGCATTTCTATTGAAGATTATTTTCTACTTTCCTCGAGCATTTAAGAGAAGAAATCAATCTATCAAGCAAATTTACCCAGATTTTCTTCTCATAAGCTTCATTGAGTTTGTTTTAATTTTATTATACTCTTCCTTTTATTTTAAATTTCTTGAGATGAAAAACTTGGATTGGTCCAAGCCTAGAGTTGGATGTTGTAAGGTTAGATTGGTGAGCCTAGAACAAAATCAATCAGGATTGATTGTCAGCCTAAAAAAATAATCATTATATGGTTGTGGTTGGTGATCTAAGATCAAAATTAATTGAATTGGGTTGTGAGCTCAAGTAAAATAATCGGACTGTAATCAAGCTAAGTGATTATAATTAACTTTCTAAGTGGTTTACTTAGAAAGTGGACGTAGGTGCTGAGTTTGGCACCGAACTACTATAAAATTATTATATTTATAATTATGTGTTTCTATCTTATTACTTTTATTCACTACACATTACGTAGTTTGTTTCATTTAAACTCTTGATTAGTTTAAATTGCTCATATCTTAAGTTAAATTTTAAAATATCTAATTCATCCCTCTTCTTGGAAAGCCATCCTTGGGCAACAAGTGGTATCAGAGCAGGTGCTTTAATATTAGTTATTGATCAAACTATCAAAAAGTTAAAGATTAAATGGCAATCCCAATTAGAATTTTATTGGTTGAGGGGCAACCAACCAATAGACCCCGCTATTCAATGGGACTAACTATACATATTAGAAAGTATGAATAAAAATATTCATTCAAGTACAAGATTATGACATGTAAAATGTCATAATGTTATGACCTTACACACCTACAATCATGATTGAAGGAGTGTCCATCCCAAAATCTGAAAAGGATTGGAATGAACATGACAAAAAGAAAGCACAACTTAACGCCAAAGTAATGAATATTTTATATTGTGCTTTGGATACTAATGAGTTTAATAGAATATCAATATGTTCATCTACTAAAAAAATTTAGAATAGACTTGAAGTTATCCATGAGGGTACTAATCAAGTCAAGAAATCAAAGATAAATATGTTGGTACATAAGTATGAGTTATTTAAAATAGAATCACATGAAATCATATATAATTGAAATGTTCATTAGATTCACTGATATTCTAAATAGTTTGAAAAGTCTTGGAAGAGATTATACTAACGGCGATGTTGTCCATAAAATTCTTAGGTCTTTACCAAAGAATTAAGAGTCAAAGATGACTACTATTTAAGCGGTGAAAGACTTAAACACTCTTGCATTGGAGGAGTTAATTGGATCACTCATGACCCATGAGCTGAACATAAACCAAAGATAAGAAGAGAAAGTGAAGAAAAAGAAGAACATAGCACTCAAAGCTGCTGCCATGTATGAAGAGAAAAGTAACTTTGAAGAAGATTCAGAGAATGATGAAGAAATAGCACTAATTACTAGAAGATTCAAAAAAATTCATGAAAAGAAGGAAGAAGTTTGAATCAAGAAAAAAAATTTTTAGCAAGGGTGAAGATAGCAAAGAAAGAGAAAGAGAAAAAAAGAAAGATCAAATTACTTGCTATGAATATAAGAAGTTCGGACATTTTCGAATAGATTGTCCATTGTTAAAGAAGAGCTCAAAGAAATCAAGGAAGAAAGTATTAAAAGCAACATGGAGTAATGACGAAGATTTATCCTCAAGTGAAGAAGAATGTCTAAGAGAAAAAAAAAGCCAATCTTTGTCTTATGGCATTAAAAGATGAGGTAAATAATGATTCAATTTCTGAATTTATATTTGAGAAATTATATGAAGCTTTTAATGATTTAATTATTTTCTAATTTTAAAAAGCTATCTCATAAGAATAAGAAACTAAGAAAAAAAATTCAATCCTTAAAAATAGATAAAGCTCAAATAGAAGAAAATGTGAAGGAAATACAAAGTAATCTAAATGAATCAAATGAAAAAATTATATCCTTACAAGATGAAGTGGTAAGATTAAGATTCATAGTAGATAAATATATACTAAGCTCTAAAAATTTGCAAACTATAATTAAAAATCAAAAAATGATCTTTGATAAAGTCGGTATAGGGTATGATCCATCAAGAAAGCAAAAATTACTAAAGAATATATATGCAAAATCTCATAATTATGGTAGAAGCATCAAATGTTACAAATGTAATAAAATTGGGCATAAATTTATTGAATGCAAAATCTTTAATCAAGCAAATTAAAAGTAAAACAAGTTTGGATTCTAAAAGAAATTATTTATGCTAACCCCAAAAGATCCAATTTAGCTTGAATATCTAAATCTACTTGATTTCGTGTATAGGTATGATTGGCATCCGTGAGAGCTGAAAAAAGATGGTACCTTGATAGCGGATGCTTGAGGCACATGATGGAAGATAAATCATAATTTATCTCTCTTGAAGCTAAAGATGGAGGTGTTGTAACATTTAGAGATAACAGTAAAGAAAAAATTATTGATCTCAATAATATATTGATAACACTATCTACTAGCATAAAAAATATTTTGTATGTTGAAGGACTAATGCATAACTTACTTAGTACAAGTCAACTTTGTGATAAGGATTTTAATGTTTCATTCAAATCTTCTATTATATTATAACTAGTTCTTTAAATGAAAGCATCAAATTCATAGGAAAAAGATATAGAAATATTAACATTGTTGATCTTAATGAACTTAAAAATAAGAATATTGAATGTCTTATTACTATGAATGCTAAACTAAATGAATCAAGTTGGATTTGGCATAATAGATTAGGTCATGTAAGTATGGATTTACTAGTAAGATTAATTAAACTTGATTTAGTAAAGGAGTTATCCAAAATAAATTTTGAAAAGGATAAAATTTGCAAAGCATGCCAACTTGAAAAATAAATAAAATCTTTTTTAAAATCTAAAAATATTATTTCAACTACTAGACTGCTAGAACTACTTCATATGGATTTGTTTGGACCTATCTCAACTACTAGTTTTGGAGAAAAAGGATATGACTTTGTTATAATAGATGATTTTTCAAGATATACATGGATTTTATTTTTATCACATAAATATAGTACTTTTGATATGTTTGTTAATCTATTTAATAAAATAATAAAAAAATATAATATTTTATATATGAGAAGTGATCATGGCATGAAATTTGAAAATCAAAAATTTTAAAATTTTTGTTCTAAAAATAAAATCAATCATAACTTTTCAGCACCTAGGACATTCCAATAAAATGGGATGGTAGAAAGAAAGAATAGGACGTTGATTGAAATAGCATGAACTATGCTTTATGAAAGCAACCTTCCAAAATATTTTTGGATGGAAGCTATTAACACTACATACTATGTGCTAAATAGAGCTCTAGTTAGATCAATCTTAAAAAAAACTTCATATGAACTCTATAAAGAAAAGAAACTAAATATTTTATATTTTAAAATCTTTGGATGTAGATGTTTTATCCTTATAAATGGTAAAGATAAGCTAGGAAAGTTTAATGCAAAATCAGATAAAATTTTTTTTTTAGGATATTCATCACATAGTAGAGCATATAGAATATTCAATAAAAGAATATTAATTATGGAAGAATCCATACATGTTATTTTTTATGAAACTAATTCTCTTAAAATAAGAGAAAAAGAGCTTGATATGGATGCTAAAATTCTAAAAAAGAAAATGAAGGATATATCACTTGAAGATACTTCCTCTCAAGAAAAAGAAGACAAAAAGTAAAAAGTTGAAGAAGTATTGCCACAATCTCAAGATGATCAAGGTACATCCAACTTATCAAAGGAATGAAGAAATGATCATAATCATCCTAAAAAATTAATAATAGGTGATCCATCTCTTGGAGTTAAAACTAGATCATCTTTTAGGAAAGCTATGAATCATATTGCATTTATATCTCATTTAGAATCTAAAAATATAATTGAAGCTGAAAAAGATCCAAATTAGATATTGGCAATGCAAGAAGAGTTAAACTAATTTGAAAGAAATAAAGTTTGAAAATTAGTTGAAAGATCTAAATTTTTTTTATAATTAGTACAAAATGAGTCTTTAGAAATAAATTTGATGAAAATGATAATATAATTAGAAACAAGGCTAGATAGGTTGCACAAGGATATAATCAAGAAGAGGATATTAATTTTATTGAGTTCTTTATACCTGTAGCTAGACTTGAAGCTATCAGATTGCTCTTAGCATTTGTATGCTTTATGAATTTTAAACTTTTCCAAATAGATGTAAAGAGTATATTTTTAAATGATTTAATTGAAGAAAAAGTTTATGTAGAATAACCTCCAAGCTTTGAAAGTCAAGAGTTACCTAATCATTTATATAAACTTAAGAAAGCACTATATGGATTAAAACAAGTACCTAGAACTTGGTATGATAGATTGAGTAAGTTTTTGCTAAATAATATTTTTAAAAAAGATAATATAGATAAAATAATATTTATTAAAAAAATCAAGTGATCTATTGATTGTCTAAATATATATTGATGATATAGTATTCGGTGCTACTAATGAGATTTTGTGTAGAGAGTTTGCTAATCTCATGCAAGGTGAGCTCGGGATGAGTATAATAGGAGAGCTCAACTTCTTCCTTGGACTCCAAATCAAGCAATCAAATAAGAAAATTTTTATCAACCAAAGCAAATACATCAAGAAAATATTAAAAAAATTTAGGATAGAGAATGTCAAAGAAAGTGGCACCTTCATGAGCACAAGTTGCAAGCTTGATCAAGATCCAAAAAAAAAAATAGTAGGTCCTAAGCTATATCGAGGTATGATTAGATCTTTACTATATTTAACTATAAGTAGATCGGATATAATATTTAGTCCATACATGTATGCGCATTATTATTGTGAATTTTTAAAGTTATAACCGTAAGCGCTCGATGTATAGAGTAGCATGTCCAGCGAGTATGGATTGATCCCACAAGGAAATGGTATTTAAACTATATCTAAACCCCTGCTCAGGCAAGGTCCAACATGAATGATCATAAGTTAATGAAATATAGAAGGAATAAATAATGTAAAAGCCTAAGGTTTTTGAATCCACTAGACCAATGTTTTAGAAAACCTTTTCCACTGATCTTCCTAATGATATCCTCCAAATTTCTTTCTTTGTATCAACCAAATATGAATTATGAAGAGATTAAAACTCAACTATAATCCATCAAGATTTTACAAGAAAGAAAAGAATAGAATATAAGTATTGTTGAGCCTTCTTTCTTTACCCATCTTGTACTGAATCAAATATGAACTATAAAGAGATTGAAATTCAATAATAGTTCATTAAGTTCCTTAGCAAGAATTTAAAAAGAAGGAAGGTCTCCTTTTAAAATTAAGATGAGAGATCCTAAGAGAAGATACTTCTAGTTATAGTCTAGCTTCATCGCCAACCCTAGGAGTTTGCTTAACTAGACATTATTTAGATTAAAATTTGAAAATAAATTTAAAAGTAAAAACTAAATTCCTACACTACTAGCCAGAATTCATGTTTCTAATTTTTTAATATATGTAGAAATTTAAACTAGCCTAATAGCAAAAATTTAATTGCATAATTTAAATAGCATAAATATAAACTAACCTAATGCTGGAATTAAAATTAAAACAAAAATTTATTGCTAGAAAAATTAAACAATCTTAATGACATACTATTTAACTCCTAAGCCATTGACAGGGGCTTGGAGTTACAAAAGAAATAAACTAAATAACTCTAGATTTCTCTCTTTTTGAAGGACAAGAAGAAGGAAGTAGATGGGTTGGAAAATACTTCTCAAAAAAAAAAATCACTTTCTCTCATTCTTTTCTCCCTTTTTTTTTATAGGCGAAGAAGAGCGCGTCGGCCTCGCATAAAAATAGAGTTGGTTTCTCATCTCAATCTGCTTCAACGACTTCTATTTTCTTAGAGCTATCCACTGGATCGTCACAGCGCACCCGCTTCTATTTTCTCAAAGCTATCCATAACTTTCTTCTTTCGGACAACTCAAGCACCCGATAATCAAACAGAAAGGAGGAGCTATGCTGTTGGGAGACAATCTGTCTGGACACGAGGATGGGGTGGCACGGTGGCATGGAGGAAGATCGGGCGGTTTGTTACGAAGCTGGGGGCGACGATCGGATGGGCAAAAAGGAGGCTACGATCGATCGTCGGGTGGAGAGCTTTCGGACGGTGCATGGGAGGTGGTTCCGATGAGCGTCAACTTCATTAGAGCAGCGACGACTAAGGATCTTGACCATGAGCAATGGAGCTTGGGCATTCGACCGGTCGGCTTAGTGAACTTTCAATCAACTCCGACGATCATTGCTTGGTCGGATGCAGAGAAGAAAGGGGAAAGGGCAGCTTTTTCCAGCATCTCCGATGGATTTCGGTGAGGTGGCGATGATTGAAACATTGAAAGAAAAGAAATTGTCCCTTTCTTGAATTTTTTCTGACGATCGACAAGGTGGATGGAGGCGAGATGCTGGCAGCAAGTTTTTCGACAATGGCGAGAGCAAATGATGATTTTTCAGAGATGATCAAATGGTCGGATTGGCCTATGGTCCATGGTCCTGTTCCATGGACCAACAGTCATAGAGGTTGAAGGTTGAAGGTTAGGGATGACTGCTTTAAAATCCATGCAAGAACTGATCTTCTGACTTCATTTGACCTTTGATTTTAGTTTTGATCATACCGTTGGAATCCAGAAAATCTGCTCTTCATGTTAGCACGTGCTTTTATTCAAAACACTACATAAAAATATCAATTTTAATTAAATAAGTTAATTTAATATATAAATTAATCTACTTATATTTAATTTTTATGTATTTATCACTCCCTCCAACTTGAATCTTACTCGTCCTCGAGTAAAGATAATTTAAGAAAGGCTACCAAAAACTTCTAATATCATACACAAGTGCACTGGACTTAAAGGTTGTTCTCATATCCTTTTTATAAGTAGAAGATTTTTCATTAGATAGTAGATGAAACAAGTCATTGGGGTATTAATAGGCTCAAGTAAATTAGTGAAGTGTAAACTTCTCATTTTTCAAAGATAGTTCTTGACCAACTCCTACTGTTATTTCTGAATCCTCTACTCCATTGGAGTTGTGAGATATTATTTTTATACAAGTAAGTTCCTCTTATTATTATTATTATTATTATTATTATTTTTGAATGTATAGGTCTTGCAATGCCTTAATCTCTTAAGCTTTCTATCTGACTCTTGTAAAAAATTTTCGATCAATATCTCTCAGACTAGTTGGCCTTAGGGTACTAGGTGTAGAACATCCCTCAGACTTACTGGCTTGAGTCAGAAATGCTATAGATCAAAGCTGACTGTATAGCAAAATTTCTTCACACCTCCACTTTTTGATGCGAGACTCAACGTTTACTTAGGCGAGGAGGTCTGGTTATTCGATGTAATAATGCTTAAAATTTACTTTTATTATCTCTTTTTCTATTTTTTTAATTATTATTATAATAAAAGAAACTTTGCATTTACTAATACCTATATATATCCAAGAAATAGATTCTTCTTTGATGCAAATAGGAGGGTTGGAATTATCCAAAAACTAATTTCATTCTTACTTGCCCTCTTTACTTGAGTCTATTAATATTTTGCCCCTCATCATTTCATAAATCATCTAGACTGTTCAATCAATTACTTATCAAAAGTGTGTGATTTAACCTAAGTCGAAAATTGATAAGTGTAAGATTAAGAAGGTAAGGGTAGCATCCAATTATTTACTTATTTTGCTTATTATTCCCCCAAGAAAATAATTTCTAATTATAAGCATGATATGGTATAAAAAGGAACGAGGACACCTGAGGAAGAATTTTTTTAAGCTCTCCCCCTAACTTAGCCAATGGAACTTATTTGATCTGATAATGCTAAAAAGAAAACTAATTAGAAAGAAAGAAGCTGGGTTGTCTCCCAGGAGCGCTAAGTCTAAAGTCTTCAACCCGACTAAATAGTGATAACAGACTAAGCAAGAGATGTTGGTTCATAAAGGACCATGGCTTCCTCCATAGATTCAGTAGGCAATTCCAAGAATGGTTTTAATCGTTGACCATTAACTTTGAAAGTAACACCATTACTTGAATTTTTAATTTCCACAGCCCCATATGGGAAGGTTTTTTTAACCACGAAAGGTCCTATCCATCTAGACCTAAGCTTTTCAGGGAAAAGATGTAACCTCAAATTATACAATAAAACTTTTTGCCCAAGAGTAAAAGATTTTCTATAAATTGCTTGATCATGAATTACTTTCATCCATTTCTTGTATACCCTGGCATTCTCGTAAGCTTCATTTCTTAGTTCTTCTAATTCATTTATCTGAAGCTTTCTATGGGTTCTAGCTACGTCAAGGTCCATATTTAATTTCTTTATTGCCCACATAGCTTTATGTTCTAACTCAATAGGCAAGTGACATGATTTTTCAAACACAATCCTATAAGGAGACATTCCTAGATTTATCTTGTATGCCGTGTGGTATGCCCAAAGTGCATCAACTAATTTCACAGATCAATCCTTTCTATTGGCATTAACAGTTTTCTCTAAGATTTATTTGATTTGTCTATTGGACATTTCTACTTGCCCGCTTATTTGAGGATGATAAGGTGTGGCCAACTTGTGGGTAACATTATATTTTTTTATTAGAGTGGCAAAGGGTTGATTGCAAAAATGTATTCCTCAATCACTAATGATTGCTCTAAGGATACCAAAGCGAGAGAGAATATTTTTCTTGAGAAATTTAATGATCACTTTGCTATCATTGGATTTACATGGAATAGCTTCTACCCACTTGAAAACATAATCAACAGCCACTAAGATATACTCATTTTTGAAGAAATTTGGAAATAATCCCATAAAATCAATTCTTCAGACATCAAAAATTTTAACTACCAAGATTGGATTGAGTGGCATCATATCTTTCTTTGTAATTCGACCCATTTGTCGGCATCGATTACAACTTTTGCATTACACATGTGCATCCTTAAATAAATTAAGCCAATAAAATTCATATTGAAGTACTTTGACAACAGTCTTCTTGGATGCGAAATGACCACCATATGCTTGGTCATGGCAAAATGACAAAAAACTTTTAACCTCATTATCCGGAACACACCTTCTAATGATCAGATCAGGACACTGTTTAAATAGATATGGATTATCCCAAATGAAATACTTTACTTAGAAAAAGAATTTATGTTTATTCTGACTAGTCTAATGAGAAGAAATTTTATCAATGGCTAAATAATTCACAATATCAGCATACCAAGGTTTAGTGAACACAGACATGAGTTGTTCATCAGAGAGATACTCATTGATGGATGGTTCAATAGATGGTGCAACTATGATTCGGGATAAGTGATCAGCAACTGCATTCTTTGACCCTTTCTTGTCTTTAATTTTTAGGTCAAATTCTTGAAGGAGCAAGATCCATTGAATTAAACATGCCTTAGCATCTTTCTTTGCTAAGAGATGTCTAATGGCTGAGTGATCAGTATAGATAATAACATGGGATCCAACCAAATAGGATCTAAATTTCTCTAAGGCAAAGACAACGGCTAAGAACTCCTTCTCAGTAGTGGTGTAATTCAGCTGCGCATTATTTAAAATTTTATTAGCATAATAAATAACTCTCGACAGCTTGTTGATTCTTTGACCTAAGACTGCACCTATAGCATGATCAGATGCATCGCACATGAGTTCGAAAGATTCGGTCCAGATAGGTGGATGAATGATGGGAGCTGAAATGAGTACCTTTTTAAGAAATTCAAAAGATTCAAGGCACTTAGAAGTAAACTTAAATTTCGCTTCTTTTGCTAACAAATTCGTCAAAGGATGAGCTACTTTGCTAAAATTAGGTATGAACCTTCTATAAAATTCAGCATGTCCTAAGAATGAACAAATTTCTTTAACAGTCTTAGATGGTGGAAGACTTGCAATCAGATCAACTTTGGCCTTATCAACTTCTATTCTCTTTTTTGAAACAACATGGCCAAGAACTATACCTTCTCTAATCATGAATTGATATTTTTCCCAATTAAGAACTAAATGCTTATCCTTACATCTTCCTAGAACTATTCTTAGATGGTTTAAACATTTGGAGAAGGTAGGACCAAACACAAAAAAGTCATCCATAAAAATTTTTAAAAATCGTTCAACCATATCGAAAAAATGCTGATCATACATCTCTGAAAGATTACTGGAGCATTACATAATCCAAAGGGCATGCGCCTATAAGCAAAGGTTCCGAATGGACAGGTGAATGTGATCTTTTTCTGATCTTTAGGGGCTATGGGGATCTGGTTATAATCGAAATATCTATAAAAAAATAATAAAACTCTTGTCTGGCTAACTTTTCTAACATCTGATCAATAAATGGCAAAGAAAAATGATCTTTTCTTGTTGCAGCATTTAGTTTTCTATAGTCTATACAGATCCTCCATCTCGTTTGGATTCTAGTTGGGATAAGTTCATTGGCTTCATTTTGGACCACTATTATCCCAGATTTTTTTGGTACGACTTGTACAGGACTTACTCAAGAACTATCAAAAATGGGGTAAATAATTTTATTATCCAATAACTTCAAAATCTCTTTCTTGACTACATCCTTCATGACTGGGTTCAATCTTCTTTGGGCATCTCGAGTTGGTTTAGCCTCTTCCTCTAGGTGTATCCTATGTTGAACTATGAAAGGGCTTATTTTTTTAATGTCTGCCATGGTTCAGCCTATTGCTTCTCGATTTTCTCTTAAGACTGCTAATAATTCTTCCTCTTAGTTAGAATTTAAGTCTGATGTAATAATTATAGGCAAGATTTTCTCTGGACCTAAATATACATACTTGAGGTGCTTAGAGAGAGGTTTCAACTCTACTTTGGATGCCTCTTCTTTTGATGACTCGGGTGATGGTTCAGTCATTTCTATGAGTGGTTCAGTGGAAGGCTTCCATCTTTGGCCATTTTTATTATCTCCAAGTATTTTATCTAGGTTCTTATATTCATAGGTTGGCCAGATATTAGATTCAAGATCGACTTCCTCATCGCTAATGTCTATGGATTCATAAATTTTATCTTGAACTACACTTACATTAGCATGCTTGGTAGATTTCTGTTCCAAATTGAAAATATTCAGCTCGATAGTCATATTTTTGAAAGATAGTTTTATAAGTCCATTCCGACAACTGATTTCAGCATTAGCAGTAGCTAGAAATGGTCTTCCTAAAATCACAGGGATGTGACCCTTAGGATTTGATATTGGCTCAGTCTCCAAAATGATAAAATATATAGAAAAGATAAAATTGCCAATCTTGATTAACACATCTTCTACCATTCCCTTAGGGATCCTAAAAGATCAATCTACTAATTATAATGTGATCGCTATTGGCTGAAGTTTTTTCAATTCCAATTGCTCATAAACTGAATAGGGCAAAATATTTACACAAGCCCCTAAATCAAGCAAGGCCTTCTCAATGTGGGTTTCTCCTATGACACATAAAATTATTGGAGAACCTATGTCCTTGTATTTTATGGGCATATGACTTAACAAGTATGAACTCACACTTGCTACTAAGAAAGCTCTCTTTGGTACATTGGTGGTCTTTTTCTTAGTACAAAGGTCTTTTAAGAACTTGGCATAAGTCGGAATCTGTTGAATCATATCTAATAGAGGAATATTTATCTGAACTTGCTTAAATACCTCTAACATTTTATCTAAATATTCTGATTGTTTATTAGACCTTAATCGATTTAGAAAAGGAGCTCTAGAGATTATGGGCACCTAGTTTGGTACACAATCAGTTTCAGGAGCTTGAGTTTGTAAGATAGATTATTCATTAGATGGCTCAACAGGCTCAGCACTCAAGTCTTCTCTAGTGTCAGGTGTATCTACCTTATTGTTCACTTATTTTTCTGATCTCAAGGAATGAATAGCATTAACTTGATTAACCTAATTTCCTTGGGATGGTCTACCATTTTGGTTTCTTGGGTTGGTCTTAGGTTGGCTAGGTAGCCTACCTCATTCACGTTCACTTATAGTGGATACTAGCTGACCCACTTGCATTTCCAAATGGGCTATGGCCTGGGAATTTGAATTCAGAAGTTGTCCCATGGTTTGCATGAAATTACTTAAGATAGCATTGGTGCCAGCATTAGATTTGACTAAGGCTTCTAGGCTTTTCTCTAAAGAATTAAGTTTCTTTTCATTAAAGCCTGGTGGTGGCAAAGTGTTCATTACAGGATTAGACCATGGGTTCTGCTGATTTAAACTTAGACCGCCTACATTTGGGTTTTGTGACCATGAAAAATTTGGATGATTCCTCCATTCCAGATTATAAGTCGGTGCATAGGGATTGTTCAATGGTCTCTGATATGTGACATTCACCTATGCACATCCATTATCTATTAGGTTTATTAGGAGGAGACATTCCTCAAGGACATGGTCTGATGCATTGCATCCGTTGCATATGGATGCAGACACTTGATTTACTTTGGCTGATCTCTGAAGTTTTAAGGCCTCTAACTTACGTATCAATGTTGCAATTTTGGCTTCTGCAGCTAGGAAGGTTTGAATTTAGTGTATTCCACCTCTTGAAGGTATGAATTTTTCTGGTTTCCTAGTTGTTTCCCATTATAAATTTTTTCGGCTAGGTTTTTTAGAAATTACCAGGCTTCATTTGATTCTTTATACATAAACTGTCCCTAGCACATGGATTCTAACATTGTTCGAAAATTTGAATCTAATCCTTCATAAATTATTTGGCATAGCCTCCAAGTTTCTATTCTATGGTGTGGGCATTAGGTCAAAAGATTCTTAAATCGATCAAAGTATTTTCAGAATGATTCACCAGCTAGTTGATAGAATTTATTTATTTCATTTCTAATTCTAGCTATTTTATGATGAGAAAAATATTTTTTTAAGAACATTCTCACAAAGCCCTCCTAGATCGTGATAGATTGATTTGGAAGACTATAAATCCACTTCTTGGCATTATTCTTAAGGGCAAAATTGATTAATCTCAGTTTGATTTCGTCCTCTGACAATTGTTGTAGTTTCATGGTTGCACAGATCTTTTCAAATTTCCTAATGAATATATATGCATCCTCTATTTTCATGAATTTTGGAAGCATATTAATGATTTAAGATTTAATTTTAAAGTTATTTACTATGGGTAAGAGCAACCTGATGCAAGAGGGTTGGATGGAACCAACTGGATAACATAAGTCCTTAAGGGTTTGAGGTTGAGGCTGATTTAATAAATCCATTGTGGATGTTAAGGTTGTAGGATCTGAACAGGAATTAAATCTATTTTGACTAGTCGATCTAAAATTCTTCTCCATACGGGTGTTGGAGAATCCACTATATTCTCGATGTCCTCAATCTTTTTTTTATTTTTTTAAATATTTTTTTAAACTCTTTTTTTTTAAGTTTTAAGTTAATTCAATCTTTTCATATTCTATGACAACCATGCAACATAACTTTCCATTATGCTAGGGTAACCTTATGTCAGAAAAATAGAGATTAAAAATATCTAAAGTAAAAATTTTTATTTTCAAATAAGTTTTAAATAAATTAATCCTAATCTAAGATCAGCCTAGACCTAGATAGCTCCTAACTATTTCAAGTCAGCCTTCGAGCACTCCAAGTTCAACCAATTCACTAAATTGGTCAGGTAAGTGTAAGATTGGTAGGGGTCCCCCCATTGCTTTCTTTAGACACCAATTAGATTGACCAGATCAGCAAACGAAACCAATTAAAGAACCGCCTTTCTTCGAGACTTAATTTCGGAACCACTTTCCTAGACACCAATTCAATGATTGAATCTAGCTTGGTATAACTCTTAGGTGTACTTATCCTAATGAGCTCGGATGTCCCTAGAGTCAGTGTCTAATTGATTTTATTTAGAGGCTTGGGTTAATGCAAATGAAGGTTGTTTGTGGGCCAAGGAGGGGTTACTGCAAATGACGAGTATTCTTGTTTGTGGGCCAAGGAAGAGTAATGAGGTCCCAACCTTATCTTGTTTAGGTCTGTGCCCTTAAAGTGATTGAAGAATGCTATGCACAAATAAAAAGAGATCAAACAAATTTAAAGAAAGAACTAAACTAAACTAAAATTATGATAAAATTGCTAATAGAATAATTTAAACTACGTACCTGGCATCTAGCACTCACCTACTTAAAATAGATCAAATTAAAGCAAGAATTTAAAACATAATTTAAAACAAATCAGCTTTCTCTGACAACGGTATCAAAAATTTGTTGTGAACTTTTGAAGTTATAATCGCAAGTGCACGATGTACAGAGTAGCACGTCCAATGACTACGGATTGATTCCACGAGGAAATAATATTTAAACTATATCTAAATTCCTGCTCAGGCGAGGTCCAACGAGAATGATCACAAGTTAATGAAATATAGAAGGAATAAATAATGTAAAAGCCTAAGATTTTTGAATCCACTAGACTAATATTTTAGAAAACCTTTTTTACTGATCTTCCTAATGATATCCTCTAAATTTCTTTCTTTGTATCAACCAAGTATGAATTATGAAGAGATTAAAACTCAACTATAACCCATCAAGATTTTACAAGAAAGAAAAGAATAGAATATAAGTATTGTTGAGCCTTCTTTCTTTGCCCTTTTTGTACTGAATCAAATATGAACTATAAAGAGATTGAAACCCAATAATAGTTCATTAAGTTTCTTGGCAAGAATTTATAAAGAAGGAAGATCTTCTTTTAAAATTAAGATGAGAGATCTTAAGAGAAGATACTTCTAGTCATAGTCTAGCTTCATCGCCAATCCTAGGGATTTGCTTAACTAGACATTATTTAGATTAAAATTTAAAAATAAATTGAAAAGTAAAAACTAAATTTCTACACTACTAGCCAAAATTCATGTTTCTAATTTTTTAATATATGCAAAAATTTAAACTAGCCTAATAGCAAAAATTTAATTGCATAATTTAAATAGCATGAATATAAACTAACCTAATGCTGGAATTAAAATTAAAATAAAAATTTATTGCTAAAAAAATTAAACAATCTTAATGACATACTATTTAACTCCTAAGCCATTAATAGGGGCTTGGAGTTACAAAAGAAATAAACTAAATAACTCTAGCTTTCTCTCTTTCTGAAGGACAAGAAGAAGGAAGTAGATGGGTTGGAAAATACTTCTCAAAAAAAAAAAATCACTTTCTCTCGTTCTTTTTCTTTTTTTTTTATAGGCAAAGAAGAGCGCCTCGGTCCTGCATAAAAATATAGTTGGTTTTCCATCTCAATCTATTTCAACGACTTCTATTTTCTCAGAGCTATCCGCTGGATCCTCGCATCGCACCTGCTTCTATTTTCTCAGAGCTATCCGTAACTTTCTTCTTTCGAATAACTCAAACACCTGACAATCAAACAGAAGGGAGGAGCTACGCTGTTAGGAGACAATTCATCTGGACACGAGGATGGGGTAGCATGATGGCATGGAGGAAGATCGGATGGTTCGTTATGAAGCTGGGGGCGATGATCGGATGGGCAAGAAGGAGGCTATGATCGATCGTTGGGTGGAGAGCTTTTGGGTGGTGCATGGGAGGTGGTTTCGATAAGCGTTGACTCCGTGCGAGCAGCGACGACGAAGGATCATGATCGTGAGCAATGGAGCTTGGACATTCGACCGATCGGCTTGGTGAACTTTCAGTCAACTTCGGCAATCGTTGCTTGGTCGGATGCAGAGAAGAAAGGGGAAAGGATGGCTTTTTCCAGCATCTCCGATGGATTCCGACGAGGTGGTGATGGTTGAAACATTGAAAGAAAAGAAACTATTCCTTTCTTGAATTTTTTCTAACGATCGGCAAGGTGGATGGAGGTGAGGTGCTGGCAGCAAGTTTCCGACAACGGTAAGAGCAAATGGTGATTTTTCGGAGATGATCGAACAGTCGGATTGGCCTATGGTCCATGGCCCTATTCCATGGACCAACAGTCATGGAGGTTGAAGGTTGAAGCTTAGGGATGATTGCTTTGAAATTCATGCAAGAACTGATCATTTGACTTTGTTTGACCTTCAATTTCAGTTTCGATCGTACTGTTGAAATCCTGAAAACCCGCTCTTCTTGTTGGCATGTGCTTTCATTCAAAACACTGCATAAAAGTATCAATTTTAATTAAATAAGTTAATTTAATATATAAATTAATCCACTTATATTTAATTTTTATGAATTTATTAGTTATCAATCAAATCCTAAGGAATCACATGCATTAGCGATTAAAAGAATCTTTAAGTATCTAATAAATACTCAAGATTTTGGTTTATGGTACTCTAAATAATCTTCAATAGATTTAATTAGTTATAGTGATTCTGATTTTGTTGGTTGTTGCTTAGATAGGAAGAGTACAACTGGTATATATCAATTTCTAGAAGTGAATTTGATCTATTGGTTTAGCAAGAAATAAAACTCAGTAGTCTTGTCCATGGTGAAAGCCGAACATATTGCTGCTGAAAGTTGTTGTGCTCAACTATTGTGGATCAAACAACAACTAGAAAATTATGTTATTACTTATAATAATACTCATATTTGATGTGATAATATAGGTACAATAAATTTAACCAAAAATCCTATATTACATTCAAGAATAAAATATATAGAAGTAAGACATCATTTTATTAGAGAGCATGTTCAAAATAATGATATACTTCTTGAATATGTGCCTGCTGAAAATTAAGTTGCTGATATCTTTACTAAACCTTTGAATGAAGAACGATTTTACATAATTAGAAAGTAATTAGGTTTATTTGATCCAATTTGTTAAATAAATATCTTGTGATAATTGATTTTCATATGATGAAATAATTGATTTTGATATGATTAGTTTTCTTGCATCAATTTAATTTTTATCTCATTTAGAAAAAAAATAAATAAAAATTTTTTAGACTTGAAAATCAGAATATTCAACTCTATGCTCAACTAAGCCGTTCTATTACTTTCTTATAGAAAAATTTAGTCATTCCAATACTGGGCTGACTCAGTTTTTCTTCACAAAAAATTGGGTCAGCTAAGTTGTCGGGGGCTCTATTTTTCTTTTTTTTAACGGATAGACCGATGACTCTTTTATGTTTTATTTCTTAGCCGTCTATAGAGAAAACCCTAGAATCCTAAAGACCTTCTCCTAGAAATCTTTTTTCATTAAATTTGAGTGGGGTTTTGGAATCATGCCGTGTAAGAAATAAACCGTAACCCCTAGGATCAAGCATGCATGTCTGGTTTTGCCACCTAGAAGGGAGATTAGCGGTGGTGAACGGTGAATTAAGTTTCGTGAATATCGTTCTTCGCCCTCTAGGTCGTCTTAGTCCTTCTTACCTCCTCCGAAACCATCTACTCAACCTCCTCAACCTCCTACTCTGATTTTTCTACCATCTTCCTATTCCATACCCATTCCACTCTCCTCTAGGGCTATCACAACTAGAAGAAGGGTGGATTTTGATTTCCTAGCAAGTGAGGGTTTTAAGTTTGGAGAGGAATTAAAGTATCAAGGATGGAAATACCTCCACTCTGGGATCAATCTTCCAACTTATCCGAATCTAATGAGGGAGTTGTATGGCAATGCTAAGGTTAGCTCAAGATTATTTGAATCAGAAGTCAAGAAGGTTAAGATAAATTTGACCATGAAAAAGCTAGGCAGTTTACTTAGGGCACCCACTAAAGGAGCTGAGAGACTCGATAATCGAGCAAGTGAATTACGACTATTATTTGATAGAGATGATATCATGTACTTTGAGAAAATCCATGCTAGAGACCTGTCCATGAAAAATAGACCGCTTCACCATATTTCATCCAGAATTCTAGTATCCAGAGTAGGAAGATTTGATTTCCTCAATAAAAATAACATAGCTGTGATGTATCATATCATAATGAGAGAAAAGTTTAACTTTCCAGCTTTGATCTTAAGGGTGTGCAAGAAGCATCCCAAAGAGAAAAACCTGTAATACCTTATGGGATGTTTTTGATATTGGTTTTTCAAGACTTTGGAGTTAGTTTAGAAGAAAAACCTAGTAGGAAGCTTCAGCACTATGATACATACAATCTGAAATCGATGCATAGGATGAAGTTTAAGAAGGTTAATGTGATTTGGATAAAGTTAGATAAAGAAGGGGAAGAGAGACATGAGCCAGAGCCCATGCCACAATGCCCAGTGCCTGTTCCATCTTCGTCCACTGTCAGACTAGATGAGGATCAGATTAAGGAGATAGTACAGCATGTCTCAGTTGGAGTATAAGATGGACTCTCCGATGGTCTTCCCTCATTGATGAAAAATGCTGTGAGGAAGGTATTCGCCGAACAACATACTTCAGCACCCATGGATCCAGCCTCATAAGACCCTACAAAGTCTAATGTTGATTAGGTTGCTTATAGGATCCATTTAGTCATACTTCCAGTATTTTGATTGTAAATGTTCATGTTAGGTATCTATGATATGTAATATTCAAACTTCAATATTTTGTACACTTGAAACTGTTTGTATCTATGAATGAATGAAGTTTGACTTTTGGCTTGAATTGTATCAAATTTCTCTAATAAATGAATGAAATTATCTCTTTTCATGCCTGATCAAATCTCTCTTTATATTATCCATATACTTTTTGATAATGACAAAAGGAGAAAAAAAATAAGTATAAAATAAAAATTAAAAATATAATTAAATAAAGAATGCGCAAGCAAGTGAAATTTAATTATAACTACAAATATCGAAGAAATCAGAACTTGAATTGCTAAATTGAATCATCGACATATAGTAAGGGGGAGCAATACAAAATTTGACTTAAAATTGAACATACTCATCATATTTAGGGAAACCATATGTAAATAAATATGATGTATGAGTTAATTGGTAAGATTGAATGAAAATATCATTTTGAAATATGAAGAAAAAGTTATACTCAAAAGATTTTGTTATCATCAAAAAGAAAAAAAATTGTTTATCCTAGATTGATTTTGATGATAACAAAAGTATTTGAGTATAGATTATTAAATTACTAATATTATTTGTGGAGATGTATAGTTGTAAATTTTAAGAGCTCATAAATCCTAAGTATTTCTATTCATCTAAATGAAGATTCATTATTCAAGATTTTAGAGAAGATATTTCAGATTGGATATATCTTTCAAGAAGTTAAAATGAAGATTAAATCAAGATAAAAGGACAAGTCTAGTCTATAAAAAAATTTGGAAAAGAAAGAGTCATAAATGATCTTTGGCATGCATGGCACGCAAACTGGGCTGACCTAGTCTCAGACCGTGTTAACCTAGTCTCAGTGAAAGTAAAAGATAGAAAAGGCAGAAAGTAGAATTTTTTATGACCCAAGGTAGAAGTGCAATCCAGCCGAGCCGAGTCGAATAACTGAAAGCTTTAGTTCGACTTGACTCAAAATACTCGGACTCGAAATTAGGCTCGAGCTTGACCAAGCCTTGACATTCCAAGCTCGAAATTAGCTTGATAAAAAATAGACAAAGCTCGAGATCGGCTCGACTCAACTTGAATATGAACCGTGCTATACTCGAGCTCAAAATTGAGTCTTATCTTATTAATATACTATATATACTCGAGTAGGCTTGGGAGCTTTCGAACCGAATATCCTGCTACTCGAGCTTGACTCGCATACTCAAGCTCGACTCGAACTCAATAATAATCGAGTCGAGTCGAGCTTGAACTCGAGTCAAGCTCGAGTAGCTCGACTCATTTGCAATCCTAACCTAGAAGACTGAGCTGACTCAGTTTTTAACTGAGCTGATCCAATGACAACTAGGCTGATCCAGTCAGAAAAGTAGCTATCCCAGTCTTAGAAAATAGAAGATGACGCAAACAGGTGTTTTGAGATCTCTGAGACTGAGCCGATCTAGCTGAAAACTGAATGGACCCAGTTTAGACTGAGCCGACCTAGTTAAAAACTAAACCAGTCGAGTGCCTGTAACGACTAGTTTTTAGTTTCGCAGCTTTTTTCACTCATCACATCTCTCAATGGCTATTTTTGATCTTCCAATGGCTAGATCACTTTCATAAGTCCTCCTAGCTTACTTGTAATGGTAGGAAACCTCAAAGATACTTAAGGGAATATTTGGGATAAGAGAATAGACTTTTAAACTTGCAAAAAGAGTTTCCAAACAGTTTTTCAGTATATTCAAGTGTGTGAGCAATATTGTGAAAAGGAAGGAGTGATATCTAGACTAACATTTATCCTTCCAACATCCTTAATCTAAGAGAAGTTAGGATATTGCTATTGAAGATTACTTCCTACTTTCCTCAAGCATTCAAAAGAAGAAATCAACCCATCAAGCAAATCTATCCAGATTTTCTTCCCATAAGCTTCATTGAGTTTGTTTTAATTTTATTGTACTCTTCTTTTTATTTCAAATTTCTTAGATTGAGAAACTTGGGTTGGTCTAAGCCTAGAGTTGAATGTTGTAAGATTAGATTGGTGAGCCTAGAATAAAACCAATCAAGATTGATTATTAGCCCAAAAAAAACAATCATTGTATGATTGTGTTTAGTGAGCCAAGATCAAAATCAACTGGATTGGATTGTGAGTCCAAGTAAAACAATTGGACTGTAATCAAGCTAAGTGATTATAGTTGAATTTCTAAGTGATTTACTTAGGAAGTGAACGTAGGTGCTGAGTTTGACGTCGAACTACTATAAAATTATTATGTTTGTGATTGTGTATTTCTGCTTTATTAGTTTCATTTACTGTATATTACATAGCTTGTTTCATTTAAACCCTTAATTAGTTTAAATTATTCATATCTTAAGCTAAATTTTAAAATACCAAATTCACCTTCCCTCTTGGGAAGCCTTTCTTGGGCAACATTATTATATAAAAACTAATTTAAGATAGTAATGCTATCCTATTATTAAAAATTTATTTTATATTAAAAAATATATTTATAAAATTTATTATATTCCTATATAGAATTACATCTAATCAAATATAGTAATTTTTTGACATAATTATTTTCTAAAATAATTTTTTTACCAATCAAATATAATAAAATATTTTTTATATTTATTTTTTTAAATAAATAATTTTTATGAATCATCATGTAATTTAACGTATCACGATCAACCGGATCCTTATCATGAGAATCGAGAAAAATTGTATGAGATCGTACTTTATGGCCCGTCAAGCTGTACAATGGTACTCGATTGAAACTTATCAGCTAGGACTCTCGTTTATATGCTTTTTCGAAAAATTTTGAGGATCCAATTGGTTGGGGTATGTCAGAATAATCTAAAAATTAATGAGAATCATTTACCTAGAAGGAAAATTTTTTTACTATGTTTAGTTGGTGGAAAAATTACTTCAGAAAATGATACCGAAAAAAGATTATTACATTTTGTTGGAGGTAATCCTACATGAGAATATGACAAAATTTATAAATATATTTTTTAATATAAAATAATTTTTAATATTAAAATAGTATTATCATCTTTAATTAATTTTTATATGATGACTATAATCACGTGATCCTTTGCATAATGCCATCTCCATCTTAATTTTTTTATAAAAACTTTTTATTGAATAAACTTTGAAGGACATTAAAATAAAGTCAATGATTATATATGTAGCTTTATTGAAAATATTTTTGTCAAATATGGATTACCACCACTCAAAAATTTGCTAAATACCAACCTTCCATGATATTTATTTTACCATCTCTCTTTGAAAAATAAGCATGGGGCCACTAATCTTTTACTTTCTCTTTAATTTTTTATACCAAATATGATAATCTGACATGGGAATCATTTTCTCATACTAGGTTACTCCCAACCAAATGGCTTGCAGATGTTTCTAAAAAAGAAAAATAAAAAAATTATAAATGTTAGTTAATGGGCCGGGTTATATGAGAAAGCCCGAAACCTGCTAGATTGGGGCGGTGCTGTCCCTGACCGACTCGAACACATCGTCCCGTGGAAGTGAGAGGAGAAGTGGTCTTGCACAGGATAAGTAGAAGATGATTTTGGAGGTGTTTATATTTTATCTGGGCTCTTTATTTATTAGTAAAGGATCTAATATCAAAGGTTGCTAGGATGCTTCAAATCATGGTTTGAAACTTTCAGTAGCGTTGGATGGAGATGTTGATGGCAAGTAATTAATATAAGCAGCCCCATCCTATGTAGAAGAAACAAAGCTTCATATAATTTTCCTTCTAGTATTATACCTATCTAGCATCCCACGTTTATGCATGTTACGTAGACAATTTGAATATAGTGCATGATACTCACTTTTTATTCAGTCCTTATAATAGGTTGTTGGATTTGGAATGCAATCGGCCGATCATTACTCCACCCCCCCCACATAACCTAGAAATAAGGAAGTCCGGCAAACATAGTGGTGAGGGCATGCACTATATCCAACATCCAGTAGTGATTTTATTAATTGAATCAATCGGCAATCTTAGATCATAATATTTACTTGGGAACCCTCTATATATTTTGTGTTTTTTCCTAGTACTTCGTAGATGAATATAATTTATGATGCCTCCCTCTGCTGGATGCAAGATCTATCTTAAACACGATTAGGCTCTCTCATATCATTGATATCATGTTAACGTCCATGATTGCTGAAAAGAGGGTGGCCCACATTTTTTGAGCCTCTCTTCTTCTTCCAATGACCTGGCCATGTTACCTATAATCAGCATGGTGTGGTGCCCTTCTTCCCTCTCCATCACCCTATTGCTCCAAGTCCAAACTTCTTCCATTGCTTGATTGGTTGAACGCCCTTAAGCGAGTCTTCCCTTGCACATGGTTTGAGCTACCTTACAATGGACCTTCCATGTGATCCACCACCCCGTAAGGTATATATACGGAGTTCGCTGTGCCCAATTTAAGCCCTGGACCATCTCCTTCTTAATTAGGTTATAAAAAGGATTAAATCCACCTGGGAAGTCACCGAAAATACTATTTTTGTTTCTGGGTCTCCCCCGAGTATGAACTACCACGAACGCGACCGAGATTAAAAAACGCCAAGCGGTCCCCTTCGCGGAAGAAAACAGCATGCCATGTTCCATTAATTTGTTGAATAAGGACAAGTCCACCAATTCCGGCATGGTCGCTGTCATGTGAAGTGCAACCAACGATAAAATTAGATAACACCCCATCACCATCTCTAGTGTTGCTTTATGTTATAAATTTCATGGGTGACGCTGATGCACATGTACGAGTTGGACCAATCTCTTTGAGAGTTTTAGTCAAACTTTGATGATATATATATATATATATATATATATATATATATATATATATATATATATATATATATATATATATATATATATATATATATATATATATATATATATATATATGTGTGTATGTGTGTTCGATCATGTTTCTATCTATCATCTCGATGTCGAGTCGGCATGAAAGAGATGGATCCAAAAGAAGAGAGATAAGAGAGGACGGCAAGTATTCGATCCATACGCGTTCGAAAATTACGGTTGTAGTTCCTATCCAAGCAGGTGGTTTTAGTGTATTTTGTAAGCAATCAGCTGGTTCTTTGTTGAGTTGATTGGCTTCCATCAATTAAAGTTGTAAGTCCAAAAATTTTGTATTATATGCATTTCTATTCTAACCCTTCTCTTCCTGATCTGTTATTGTTTCCTTCGGTCTGGACTCTTTCTGGTTTGTGAGCATTAATTATTAAATTGCGGGAAAAGGGAAGTAAGAATCCTGTTCACCAACTGATCGTTCTTCTGGCTTTGTTAGTTAAGCCACTTAATCATGCATGGTTCTCTAGACTAGAATACGGTTCTAATTGGATGGGTTGGTAAGATCGATGTTTAGAAACTCTGTCAGCCGTGTGTGGATGATTAACTAATGCAATATGAAGTGAACGGTGGTTGCTAGTTGTTGATACAGAATTTGATTGACGTCGAATTAAGCTGGAATGGAGGCAGACGAGGTCGCTGTCGGGACCTGTAAAATAAAGTTTCATCCAAAGCCAGTGGTGGTGGCTCCGGCAGGATCCTCCGATAATTAAGTCAGCTCTTCTGACCAACAGAAATGGAGTACTCTGAAATAAGTTCGGCAGAGTTTAGAGGAGGAGATGAGAGCTTAGAGTTTAGAGCAAGCGTATCTAGAAGGTCCCTTTTTATAGGCGAAGCTTATAGCGGGTTGATGATGACAGCTGCAGCTGCTTGATAGCAGGTCGCTCGAGGTCTAACGGAGTCAGTCATCGAGGGAGGCGCCGTCTGCAGCACCACCTGCAACAGATTGATGGTGACAGCCATCACCGCCTGGTAGCGAGTTGCTGTCACCGGCAGCGGACTGATGGTAATCGTTAGTCAAGATTTAATGATCGTAGCTCTTGAGAAAGCAGGCGTTGGTTAATGGAACTCCGGCATATATTGGTTCCAGAGGAGTTCGGACTCCTGGAGGAGTTCGATCGAAGGAAAAGCTCAGAAGGAGTTCGGCTCTTGTAGGAGTTCGGTCGGAGGGGTGCGGAGAAAGTTCGGCTCTCATAGGCATCTGGCTAGAGGAGTGCGGCTAAGACTCGGTCGCTGGGGAGTTCAAAAGGAGCTCGACCGCTGAGGAATCCGGCCGGCTGAAGAAGTTCGACTGAGACTTGGCCGCTGGGGAGTTCGGAAGGAGCTCGACCGCTGAGGAGTCCGGTAGGCTGAAGGAGTTCGGCTAAGACTCGACCATTGAAAAGTTCGATAGGAGATCGATCGTTGAGGAGCTTAGTAGGCTGAGGAGTTTGGAAGGAGCTCGACCGTTGAGGAGTTCGGAAGGAGCTCGGCCGTTGAGGAGCTCGGCCGGCTAAAGGAGTTCAGCTAAAACTTGGGCACTGAAGCTCTTCCACGGCTATCGGTTGCATTAAGCTGAGTGTCGAACTGGACTTTGGTAGGAGCGGGGTTTATCTCCAACAGTAGTCCCTCCACTTTCGAGTTCGAAACTCGAAGAAAGGGAGTGCAGAAAAAGCGATTGTCGAAGTGCTCTTCAGGGCTCTGCATCGATTCAAATCGAAGCTCGGGGGAGATCTCATCTCCAGCCAAAGTTGAAGTTGAAGCTCGGGGGAGATCTCATATCTAGCCGAGGTTGACGCGGCCGCTCGGGAGAGATCTTATCTCTGGCCGAAGTTGTCTCGGTCGCTCGGAAGAGATCTTGTCTCTAGCCGAGGTTGACGCGATTATCTCAATCACTCGAAAGAGATCTTATCTCTGGTTGAGGTTGACGCGGTCGCTCGAAAGAGATCTTATCTCTAATCGAGGTTGTTGCGGACGCTCGGAGGAGATCTTATCACCGACCGAGGTTGTCACATCGCTCAGGAGAGATCTTATCTCTAGCCGACGTTGTTGCGGGCGCTCGGAGGAGATCTCATCTCCTGCAGCCAAGGTTGCCTTGGAGGAGATCTCATCTGCTGCAGCCGAGATTGATACGGAAAGCTTGGGGGAGATCTTATCTCCTACGATCGAGGTAGGCCCGGGCGCTCGGAGGAGATCTTATCTCCTGCAGCCGAGGTTGTTGCGGACGCTCGAAGGAGATCTTATCTCCTGCAGCCAAGGTCGGCCCGGATCCTCGGGAAAGATCTTATCTCCTACGGCTGAGGTTATTGCGGACGCTTGGGGGAGATCTTATCTTCTACAGCCGAGGTTGGCCCGGATCCTCAGAAAAGATCTTATCTCCTGCAGTCAAGGTTGATGCGGACACTTGGGAAAGATCTTGTCTCCTGCAGCCGAGATTGGCCCGGACCCTTGGAGGAGATCTTATCTCCTACGGTCGAGGTCGGCCCGAACCCTCGGGGGAGATCTTATCTTCTACAGTCGAGGTTGCCTCGGAAGAGATCTTATCTCCTGCAGCCGAGGTTGATGCAGGCGCTCGGAGAAGATCTTATTTTCTGCAGCCGAGGTTAGCCCGGACCCTTGGGGGAGATCTTATGTCCTACGGTCGAGGTTGTTGTGGACGCTCGGGGGAGATCTTTTCTCTTGTAGTCGAGGTCGGTCCGGATCCTCGGGGGAGATCTTATCTTCTGTAGCCGAGGTTGCCTCAGGGGAGATCTTATCTCCTGTAGCCGAGGTTGATGCGAGCGCTTGAGGGAGATCTTATCTTCTGCAGCCAAGGTTGGCCTGGACCCTCGGAGGAGATCTTATCTCCTGCGGTCGAGGTTATTGCGGGCGCTCGAAGGAGATTTTATCTTCTACAGTCGAGGTCGGTTCGGACCCTCGGAGGAGATCTTATCTCCTACGATCAAGGTTGACTCGGATCCTCAGGGGGAGATCTTCTCTCTTATGGTCGAGGTTACCTCGGAAGACATCTTATCTCCTACAGCCGAGGTTGGCCCGAACCCTCAGGAGAGATCTTATCTTCTACGGCCGAGGTTGCCTCGGGGGAGATCTTATCTCCTACAGTCAAGGTTGATGCGGGCGCTTGGGAAAGATCTTATCTCCTACAGTCCGAAATCGGCTCGGACCCTCGGAAGAGATCTTATCTCCTACGGTCGAAGTTGTTGCGGATGCCCGGGGGAGATCTTATCTCCTGTAACCGAGGTTAGTCCGAACCCTCGGGGGAGATCTTATCTTCCTGCAGTCGAGATTGCCTCGGAAGAGATCTTATCTCCTGCAGCCGAGTTTGATGCGGACGCTCGGGGGAGATCTTATCTCCTGTAGCCGAAGTTGGTCCGAACCCTTGGGGGATATCTTATCTTCTGCAACCGAGGTCGGCCCGGACCCTCGGGGGAGATCTTATCTCCTACAGTCGAGGTTGCCTCGGGAGAGATCTTATTTCCTACAACGAGAGATTGAGCGGTTGCTCGAGATCTTATCTCCTGCAGCTGTCGAGTTCTCGAACCCTCGGGGAGATCTTATCTCTTATCTCCGGTCGAAGATCTTGGCGGACCTTGGCCGACTCATGTTAGGAATGATATTCTCCTTCTATTCTCTAATACGATAACTATTGACTGCTTTTTTCCTATCATTACATAGTTTTTGCATCTAGAAATAATATTATTGAAATGGAAGAATTTTACCGAAGAAAAGTTACTGGCAGCAAATCCCCGAATTTTCTATGCTTCAGGATCGTGGGGGCGTTGTTCCTCCGAGTTTTCTTGGGCGGTAAGTCCTCTATCTATCATCTCGATGTCGAGTCGGCATGAAAGAGATGGATCCAAAAGAAGAGAGATAAGAGAGGACGGCAAGTATTCGATCCATACGCGTTCGAAAATTACGGTTGTAGTTCCTATCCAAGCAGGAGGTTTTAGTGTATTTTGTAAGCAATCAGCTGGTTCTTTGTTGAGTTGATTGGCTTCCATCAATTAAAGTTGTAAGTCCAAAAATTTTGTATTATATGCATTTCTATTCTAACCCTTCTCTTCCTGATCTGTTATTGTTTCCTTCGGTCTGGACTCTTTCTGGTTTGTGAGCATTAATTATTAAATTGCGGGAAAAGTGAAGTAAGAATCCTGTTCACCAACTGATCGTTCTTCTGGCTTTGTTAGTTAAGCCACTTAATCATGCATGGTTCTCTAGACTAGAATACGGTTCTAATTGGATGGGTTGGTAAGATCGATGTTTAGAAAACTCTCAGCCGTGTGTGGATGATTAACTAATGCAATATGAAGTGAACGGTGGTTGCTAGTTGTTGATACAGAATTTGATTGATGTCGAATTAAGTTGGAATGGAGGCAGACGAGGTCATTGTCGGGATCTGTAAAATAAAGTTTCATCCAAAGCCAGTGGTGGTGGCTCCGACAGGATCCTCCGATAATTAAGTCAGCTTTCTGGCCAACAGAAATGGAGTACTCTAAAATGAGTTCGGCAGAGTTTAGAGGAGGAGATGAGAGCTTAGAGTTTAGAGCAAGCGTATCTAGAAGGTCCCTTTTTATAGGCGAAGCTTATAGCGGGTTGATGATGACAGCTGCAGCTGCTTGATAGCAGGTCGCTCGAGTTGGCGAGTCAGTATCGAGGGAGGCGCCGTCTGCAGCACCACCTGCAACAGATTGATGGTGACAGCCATCACCGCCTGGTAGCGAGTCGCTGTCGCGGCAGCAGGACTGATGGCAATCGTTAGTCAAGAATTTAATGATCGTAGCTTTGAGAAAAGCAGGCGTTGGTTTAATGAACTCCGGCATATATTGGTTCCAGAGGAGTTCGGAGTCCTTGCAGTTCGATCGAGGAAATCTCACAGAAGAGGGCTCTTCGTTCGGTCGGAGGGGTGCGGAGAAAGTTTCGCTCTCGTAGCAATCTGCTCAGAGAGTGCGGCTAAGACTCAGGCTCGGGGGAGGAAATCCTCGGCGCGGACTTGAAAAGATAGGTCCTCGCTCGAGACTTGGCCCTGGACCCTTGGAGGAGATCTTATCTCGCTACGGAGTCCGAGGCTGCCCGAACCCTCGGGGAGATCTTATCTTCTAAAGTCGAGGTCTGCCTCGGAAGAGATCTTATCTCCTGACAGCCGAGGTTGATGCAGCGCTCGGGGAGTTCTCTGCAGTCGGGCCTATTCGGGGTTGATCTCTCTCCACGGTCTTTGTTGTGGAGGGGAGAGCTTTTTCTCTTAACGAGGTCGGTCCGGCCCTCAGGGGAGATCTTTCTTCTGAGCCCCTCCTTATCTCAAGGTTGATGCGATGCGCTCGGGGAGATCTATCTTCTGCAGCCAAGGTTGGCCTGGACCCTCGAATGAGATCTTATCTCCTGCGGCCGAGGTTGTTGCGGGCGCTCGAAGGAGATTTTATCTTCTACAGTCGAGGTCGGTTCAGACCCTCGGAGGAGATCTTATCTCCTACGATCAAGGTTGACTCGGATCCTCAGGGAAGATCTTCTCTCTTATGGTCGAGGTTACCTCGGAAGACATCTTATCTCCTACAGCCGAGGTTGGCCCGAACCCTCAGGAGAGATCTTATCTTCTACGGCCGAGGTTGCCTCGGGGGAGATCTTATCTTCCTACAGTCGAGGTTGATGCGGGCGCTTGGGAAAGATCTTATCTCCTACAGCGAGATCGGCCGGACCCTCGGAAGAGATCTTATCTCCTACGGTCGAAGTTGTTGCGGATGCCCGGGGGAGATCTTATCTTCTATAACCGAGGTTAGCCCGAACCCTCGGGGGAGATCTTATCTCCTGCAGTCGAGATTGCCTCGGAAGAGATCTTATCTCCTGCAGCCGAGGTTGATGCGGACGCTCGGGGGAGATCTTATCTCCTGTAGCCGAAGTTGGCCCGGACCCTTGGGGGATATCTTATCTTCTGCAACCGAGGTCGGCCCGGACCCTCGGGGGAGATCTTATCTCCTACAGTCGAGGTTGCCTCGGGAGAGATCTTATTTCCTACAACCGAGGTTGATGCGGACGCTCGAAGAAGATCTTATCTCCTGCAGCTGAGATTGGCTCGAACCCTCGGGGGAGATCTTATCTCCTACGGTCGAAGTTATTGCGGATGCTCGGGAGAAATCTTATCTTCTGCAGTCGAGATTGGCCCGAACCGTCGGAGAAGATCTTATCTCATGCAGTCAAGGTTGTTGCGGATGCTCGGGGGAGATCTTATCTCCTACAGCCGAGGTTGATAGGGCATTCAGGGGAGATCTTATCTCCTGCAGTCGAGATCATCTCGGCCCCTCGGGGAAGATCTTATCTCCTACGGTCGAGGTTGAAGGACCTTGGCCGACTCATGTTAGGATGAGATTCTCCTTCTGTTCCTAATACGATAACTATTGACTGCTTTTTTCTTGTCATTACATAGTTTTTGCATCTAGAAATAATATTATTGAAATGGAAGAATTTTACCGAAGAAAAGTTACTGGCAGCAAATCCCCGAATTTTCTATGCTTCAGGATCGTGGGGGCGTTGTTCCTCCGAGTTTTCTTGGGCGGTAAGTCCTCTATCTCATGTTGGCCTTTTCAATTTGGAGCAAGCTTCTCTTGGCTTTGACGCTGGGAGGCGGCCGATCTCCTTATCGTTCCTTCTTCATTGGTGGTTCTAGCTCCTGGGGGGAGGACTTCTTCGCGCCCTTCCATCAGGACTTCCACGCTCCCAGGCCCGAGAGGGAGTTCGGGCTCGCTTGCACCTAGAAGGAGTTTGGGAACGCGGCCGAGCTTCACTCGACTTTTTTTCATCATCCTTGGCCCTGAAGGCCTCTTCAGTCCAGGTATAACCTTTGGTTCGAGCCAGCAGATCGGCGAAATCCCTAGGATACTTCTTTTCTAGGGAGAACAGCAAGTCATTCTTCTGAAGGCCGCCCTTGAGAGCGGTCATGGCGACCGACTGATCCAAGTTCTAGACCTCCAATGCTGCGGCGTTAAATCGGATGACATAAGTTTGGATAGATTTTTCCTGCTTCTGCTTGACATTCATCAGCGAATCCGAATCTCGGCACGGACGTCGGCTGCTGATGAAGTGAGCCACGAACTGATGGCTCATCTGGTCAAAAAAGAAGATCATACCTGGCTTCAACGTCGAGTATCAATTTCTCGCTGCTCCCTTTAAGGTAGATGGGAAGGCTCGACACAGTATGACGTCTGAAGCACCATGGAGTAGCATAATGATCCGGAAGGCCTCTAGATGATCAACTGGATTAGAAGTTCTATCGTAGCTTTCGAATTAAGGAAGCTCAAAGTTTGGCGGGACGAGCTCTTATATAATTTGAAGGAAAAAAGGAGGATCGGTGCGGACGTCGGCATGGTGAGCCTAGGCGATGTGGTCGAGCTTCTCAATCTGTCGGTCCATCTCCTATAGTCTATGATCGAGGGTGTCATCTTGGTTGCAGATCTTGGGGGCTTCCGACTACAAATAGGAAAGATCTCCTCCAAAGAAGAATCATGATCCGAACATGGATCCTCGACTCTCTATTTCTCCTTCTCAGGGACGACGGGTATGTTAGCCCAGGTACTCTTCCTTGGGATCGATTTTCGATATCTCGATAGCGAATTTTTTGATGGAGTCACCGTCGGAAGCTGCTGCCTGACCTGCATTGCCTCCATGAGGCCACGGACCTGCTGGACAAGTAGGTTGAACTGCTCCGTATCTACCATGGGTACAGATAGAATCTGAGTTACCGGGGCTGAAGCAAGAGCAGATGGATCTGAACGGAAATGGACCGTGGAGGCCATCGATCGTCGGGTCGAAGCTCTTCTGGGAGGCATTTTCTCTTGAAAAAGAACTCTAGAGAGAAAGGAGGAAGATCTCTAAAGAGAGATCGTCGCTGAGCACTCCTTTAAGAATAAGGGGGCCTCAAGAATACCTCAAGAACAGAGGCGTCCCTTCCTCCAGTACCAAATCTGTTGGTGCAGAATTTGGTTGATGCCGGATTAAGCTGGAGTGAAGGTAGATGATGTCACCACCGAGGACTTGCAAAATAAAGTCCCATCCAGAGCTGGTGGTGGTGGCTCCGGCAAGATCCTCCGATGATCAAGTCAGCTCTTCTGACCAACAGAAATGGAGTGCTCTGAAATGAGTTCGGCAAAGTTTAGAGGAGGAGAGAGCTTAGAGCTTAGAGGAAGCGTATCTAGAGGGTCCATTTTTATAGGCGGAGCTTGTAGTGGGTTGATGGTGATAGCTGCAGCTGCCTGATAGCGGGCCGCTCGAGGTCTGACGGAGTTAGTCATTGAGGGAGGCGTCGTCTGCAGCACCGCTTGCAACAGATTGATGGTGACAGTCATCGCCGCCTGGTAGCGGATCGTTGTCGCCTGCAATGGACTGATGGCAATCATTAGTCGAGATTTAATGGCCGTAGCTTTGAGAAAGCAGGCGTTGGTTGGTGGACTTCGGCATATATTGGTTTCAGAGGAGTTCGGACTCCTGAAGGAGTTCGGCCGAAAAAAAAGCTCGGAAGGAGTTCGACTTTTGTAGGAGTTCAATCAGAGGGGAGCGGAGGGAGTTCGCTTTCGTAGGCGTCTGACTGAAGGAGTGCGACTAAAGCTCGATCGCTGGGGAGTTTGGAAGGAGCTTGGCCGTTGAGGAGTCCGGCCGATTGAAGGAGTTCGAATGAGACTCGGACGTTAAAGCTCTTTCGCGGCTATCGGTTGCATTAAGCTGAGCGTCGGACTGAACTTTGGTAGGAGCAGGGTTTATCCTCAATACTAGTAAAGATCTTGTTTTAAGAATCATGCATGACGTCTAGTTAAATTAAGTCTCCATCTCCTCTTGAATGTTTTTTTAGGAATAGATAGATAGATAGATAAACAGAAGATTACATGGAGTATCCATCACTAACACGAGGTTCACCTCGTTGGATGGTTATCAAGCTCCACAACAACAAGGTGAATTGCAGAGAAAATTTCACCAAGGCCCTTTCTATAATTTATACAGGTGTTTCCCAAGGGTTAGATGACAATTTCAAGTTTTGCTTCTGGGAACCACTCACCGTTCGGTTAGAGCAAGGATTTCAAAGGGCAGGAGGACAAAAAATTTATATCATTAAACTTTATCTGACTCTCTCTCTCTCTCTCTCTCTCTCTCTCTCTCTCTCTCTGCTTCCTCTAAACATATCAAGTGGACCTGGCCACTTATTTGGGACGACTTAAGCTAGCCAGGTTCGCGCAAAAGAATGATTGGTCTTCCTTCATAACATCAACTGCTGCATCACATCTTTCACAGCCTTCAAAGCAATTCAACCTCTTTCTTCCATCCACCTGTACGGATCTCAAAGCAGGCTATTATATAATCTAATGGTTATCGCCGTGGAAGAAGATAAATCATTCTTTCGTGCAAAAAGATACAACCCGAACCCGTTTGAGCCTTGGCTGATTTCAACGGGACCTCCATTTAGCTCTACTTACCCGAACTTGGGAAGAGCATGAAGCTCGCAGCCATGTTTTCCGTCTGGCATTACTTCTTTGGCGTGGATCGAGAATGATAATAACACGTTCGAATCCCCCCACCCCCCAAAATAAAATCATGATAACATGAAGGCAATAATTGTCGAAACAAGGGGCCCAAGAGTGGGCACATCCGATCTCTAGTGCAGAGAACAAGGGAGAAAAAGCCGAAGTAGGGGCAACAAATGCTGCCAATAGTGTTGGTGGCGATAAACATTCATACGCACGTTCCTTTCCCCGTCACAGTGTAGCATAGTTCTTCAAGCCCCACCCCAACCCACCCAATTTTGTCCATGCCGGCCGACGCTTGCTTGTGTTACGAGCATCTCAAAGCAAATCTTGAAGCTAGTTCGGGATCAATTTGGACATCGATCCCATACCATCCTCTCATAGTCGTCGTGCACATTGGATATAATTTTTCATCCACACATCCTCATGGATGCACATTTCTAAATTCAATATAGGCTTTAAGAGAATAATGTGGGAATTTATTATTGCATAAATATCCTGCACTAGACTCTGTCATCAACTGCTTCCCTTCCCTACCACCATATATACGATGCAGCCAATCAAAACCCAAAACCGACACCCAGAATGGCAGGGGACCCAGATTTTCTGGTGCCTCTCTAATCAAGCGTCACATGACTTCACTCCCTCTTGGACAAAATTTGATATTTAGACGTATATTAAATTATTTACCGCAATAAAAATTCGTATGGAAGAATGGAAAGCATAACATTATTGTTTGAGATTGCTGCATTATAGCCCTCCAGGTTTTCAGGGTTTCTGAAGAGCACCCTACATACACAAACAAGCTATAGGTCTTTAACCAATTATTCGCAAATAAGACAGAATTCTGGTGAACATTTCTATGTTTAGTACTAGCACCTTTTTTTTTTTTTTTTGGCTTCTTGATCAATATTAGAACTTCCCATCAAGAAATTCTTTTTGATTACTCTTTTGGCGGTGCTATCCTTGTATGTTCATGCATTGCGATAAATAAGCAATTATTTTTCGAGCAAAACGGCTGGGTGATCATCCAAATCAGAGAATTTCTAGTTTTCTGCTTTGCGAGGATGATACATATGTCAACATCAACCAATTTGGATGGTTCAGACGTTGAAGAGTCAAAATGGATGGAACAAAGATATATTCATCACCTAATAAATATTTGAATTCAAGCTACTTGCATTAGGGTTCAAAATATATCTTTAATGATTGATTTTTTATTGCAGCGTCAACCATTGGATTTAGATAAATTTTAAAGCACTCCAATATCTTTCCTCCATCCACCGCTATTGCACAATCCTTGTAAAACAAGGTGAATTATTCTTTTGCATGAGAGAAATAAACCAAACCCCTTGTATTAAAGAAGTGCATTCTCGTGTTCCTACCCAATATTAGAGATTTAGGAGGTAAAATAAATTATCCTCCATCAATTGCATAAAATTAAATCAAGAATCTTAAAAGAAAAAACATGATTGTTATCGATTTAAACATCATAACAAATAATAAATGGAGTGGAATATAATAATTAATATTTTATTATTTTATAATCATATATTATATCCAAAAGAACAATAATACATGATATTGCCCGAACATAAGCATAAACTAGTGCTACATAGAAAATTTATCCCATACTTTCAATATGACATTTGGGATGTAAATAGGTCCCATCAGATCGTAGCATGAGTGATCCCAATTCGACCGAACCAATTCCTTGTTTAGGACGTAAATTGGATTCAGGCCCAACTTAGTAAAAGATCATGTCGAGTTGGATTTGATTTGCGGTCAAAATTTTTACACCCAACAAGTCATTTGAGCTGAGTTAGACCATGTCAATTAGAAAAACTCCTATCCAATGTGATGTTATACTACTCAACTTTGCACTTGCTCATGTTTAGCAGCAACATCCAAATAAAGGGGCTTAACCATAGGTCAATAAACTATCTGGCAAAACTATGTGCTAGCTAAAATGTAACTTAAAATATATAGCACAGCCAAATGCTTTATCTGAGTAGATTGTGATACATATATAAGTTCAACAATTGCGGAATTAGCACCAGCATTAGCCAAACATCCTAAAGCAAAACGACTTCAGCGAAGCACGACGGAGAGAAGTATTTCTATCATAGATATGAGTGCAATGGGTCTTCAATGATAAGCCGTCATAGACCAAAACGAACAAATAAACGTGGAAATATCAACACCCACAAAGTCATAGACTTTTTTGTAAAAAGAAAAAGAAGAAAATGAATTTCCCCATTGATTCATTTCTTGAGATTGGAAATGAATATAAAGACTTTCAAATAACCCATCAAGCTGGCAACAAAATAGATGGATACAAACAAATAAAAATCAAAAGCAACCACGGGACCCACAAAATGGTATATTAAAAGGTTTTATTTATAACTCCTTTTTTTATTCGCTTTTTTTCTCTCTCCCTCTCTATCTCTTCAGCCGCAGGACCCAACGTTAGATCTCAGTCCATACGGCCACTGGCATTCTCTCCCTCTCTCTCTCTCTCTCTCTCTCTCTCGGACGAACGTATCTCCTCCTTTTCCTCTCTTTCGGACAAAATCCCTTCGGACTCTCTCTTTCCTCCATCTCTCTCCCCCAATGGCATCGGAATCGCGTCAGAGAAGATAGGACCATGAGGAGATCCGCAGCCCGGAGCTCCGGCACTGCCAACCTTTCCTCTAAAATCTTAACCCCAGCCCCCGCCTCCGATCTCCCTCCGCCGCGGAAGCTCCACAAGCGCCGCCGCTCTACGAACCCCATTTTCCCCGCTGCCAACGCCGGAGCCCGGTCCAGGAGGGACGGCGGCGCCTCCAGCGGGAGGAGAAGCGGCCCCACTATTCCCCTACTCCGCTGGAATTTCGACGACGCCGACCGGTCTGCCGAGCATCCGCCGGAGTCCGGCTCCGGGAAGGTCCAAAGGAAGCACCAAAATGTCGCCGGAGAAGCGGCGCCGGCCGTCTCGGCGAGGAAGCTTGCCGCTGCGCTATGGCAACTGCAGCTCCCGGAGGCCAGCGGTGGCTGCGGGGATCGCGGGGGAGCTCGGCTAGGGTTTGAGGTAGGACCTCAAGATCCGTGCCTTTTTTAAAAAAAATTCCTTTAATCCTTCAAGGGTCCTGGATTGAGCCATTTTGGCAGAATCTGTTAAAAAGCTGGCATTTTTATGTCATTTTTATGTTAAAAGCTCACTCTTTCCCCCCTTTTCTCCTGCTTGGTTTCTGTTGAAATTCGGAAGTGGAAAACGCTTGATTTTTTCTTCAAAAAACTTGATGGTTTTCCCATTAACCTGAAAGGTATAATGTATTAGGGAATTGCTATCAAAATTTAGAATATGTTGTCTTAAATGTATAGAAAGTCTCTGTCTTGGATCCATTTATTTTTGAGTTTCTATTGTGTTGTGATATATCATAGTAGAAATGGATGCACCTTGTACTTTCAATTGGGTTGGTCTTGCTTCTCAACTAATTAGAGATCCCTGACATAAATGTAGCTAGTATAAGTTTTGTAGTCACCTTCAATGGTCAAAGATCCGATAATACTTGGCTGTGACCCTACGACCCTACTACCATTGGTTCAAAGATGGTGATGTTGGCTATGGTTGGGTGGTGCTAATAATGGTTCTGATATTGATGCTTTTGGTGGGTGATCTGCCCCATATTGTTTGGAAATTCCTGCTGATGAATTCATTTTTTCTTATTCATATTTTCAGTCTGATTTTGGGCATCTGCAGGCACCCTACGTCTGTGATCCCAATTTAACAAGCCTTCACACCAACACCAAGAACGAGCTATCTAGTGCCATTTCTATCCATGATCCAAAGAATGACATTGTTCAGAAGGTACTCGATTCTATGCTCTCTCTCTCTCTCTCTCTCTCTCTCTCTCTCTCTCTCTCTCTCTCTCTCTCTCTTCTGGAGAATATGTTTTCCTGCTAATTGCCAGAGAAAAAATGGCCATTTTCTTTATATCTTTTGATTTTTACTTAGTTTAGCTTTGTAAAATCAGCTTGAAGCTTCTGTTGCATTATCCAATTGTGTAATGGAGAGAGCAACTAAATGGGACCCTGGGTGTGCAAAGGCATCGGATGAGGTCTACAGATTTTATGATCACCAGAAGCTTCTTGAAGATCAGCAGCTGACTACTGTTTCTGTTGTCTCTGCTCATCAAGCAGAGCTCGAGCAGGCTCACAATCGTATTAGTGAGCTTGAGGCTGAGCGGCGATCAGCAAAGAAAAAGCTTGACCACTTCCTGAGAAAGCTTGCAGAGGAGAAGGCATCGTGGCGAAAGCGAGAGCATGAGAAGATAAGAGCTGTAATGGATGCTATGAAGGATGAGCTCAACAGAGAGAGGAAAAACCGGCAGCGGATGGAGATCATGAACTCCAAGCTGGTCAACGAACTTGCCGAGGCTAAGTTATCAGCAAAGCGATGCTTGCAAGATTATGAAAAGGAAAGGAAGGCTCGCGAGCTTATGGAGGAGGTGTGTGATGAGCTGGCAAAGGAGATTGGAGAAGACAAGGCAGAGGTTGAAGCTCTGAAGAGGGAATCTATTAAGATCCGTGAGGAAGTCGAGGAAGAGAGGAAGATGTTGCAGATGGCTGAGGTTTGGCGTGAAGAGAGGGTACAGATGAAGTTGGTAGATGCGAAGTTGACACTTGAGGAGAAGTATTCTCAGCTAAGCAAGCTGCAAAAGGATCTTGAGGCTTTTCTCAAAGAGCGAAACGATAATCATCCAGCCAAGGCAAAGTTGAAAGAAGCAGAGATGCTTAGGAAGGCAGCCAACTCTCTTAAGGTTCAAGATGTTAGGGAGTTCTCATACCAGCCTCCTCCTGCTTCAGAGGACATTTTTGCTGTCTTTGAGGAACTCCAGGCAAGAGAAGAGATGAACGACAGAGAGATTGAGCAATGTTATGGATACGGTCCTGCAAGTCATGCCTCCGATGTCCAAACAGAAAGCCCGGAGACTGATGTGTTTCTAGAAAAACCCACGAAGAGATACGTGAATGGGATAATTAAGAGCAATGGGGATATGGAAGATGATAGCGGCTGGGAAACAGTGAGCCATGTTGAGGAGCAGGGATCTAGTAATTCACCAGGAGGGAGTGACCCATCTGTGAATGGCATATATCGAAAAAGCAATGCTTCAGTTAGTGGAATAGATTGGGATGAGAATGGAGATAATGGCAAGTTAAATAGTGAAATCAGTGAGGTTTGTTCTGCAACCACGAGAAAGTCCAGGAAGAAAGCATCCTCTATTTCTAGACTGTGGAGGTCATCATGCCCAAATAATGGTGAAAACTATAAGAAAATTTCGTTTGAGGTGCCAAATGGTAGGAAATCTAAAGCCATTCTGTCTCCTGACAGAAAGGCAGGTGAAGTGGGTCTAAGCTCACCTAGTGAAGGGCAGTGGAGCTCCCCTGACTCACTGAACCCTCATATAACTCAAGGAACGAAAGGATGCATTGAGTGGCCAAGGGGGATGCAGAAGCACAGCTTGAAGGCAAAGCTTCTAGAGGCAAGAATGGAGAGCCAGAAGGTTCAACTGCGCCACGTTCTTAAACAAAAGATTTAGCATGACCATCGTTTTACAAGTGAATTATCTGTTCTGATCACACTAGGCTGTTGTGGGCTGGATTGAAGCACCCAGAATATTGACTTTGTCGGTTCACCTAGACATGCCATCCAAGGATGCTACAGTTATTGAGGTGAGCTGCAACAGAGTTCATCAGAAATCTGAGAGCTGGATGCAGGTTGGTAGACTATACTTTTTCTATCCTCAATCTTCTGGTAAGAATCCTTGGAACCATGTCCTGATGACCTCCTTTTTATGTAATCTTCTTTCATGAACCCATATTTATCTCAACAATGATGAATGTTTTGGTAGCTGTAGGGATACATAAATGTTCTGGTCAAGCAAGAAAAAGTGTAGCATTTGTTCAATCTATAATGTGCTATATATGCACCTCAAGTAATTTATGAAGGATCTGTAGCAACATCCTTGAAATACTATCAGTTTCTATTTGAATCTCTATTTTGTGTTTCGTATCTTTGCTAGCCATTTGCCTGAAGGGAGCTTCCTTTAATCTTTCCTAAAAAATACAGCAGATATGGAGTGATGGAGTTAGAATAAGCATCCTGTGATATGCCTTTCACTCTTCACTGTATTGTATGCTGCATGCCTGTGAGTTCCTGATTGCAAGAGCGAGATTAATTTCTTCAAAAAAAAAAAAAAAAAGTATTGGGGATGATAATCTACCGTCCGACTCACCAGCTTGCGGCCGACTTATCATCGGATACTGTCAATCGTTCATCGTTTGACGATCGACGATGGTCGACCTATCAATTTTTCTGCCGATACATAGATGGGAGGATCGACTCATGGCCATCCGATTAACGATCGATCCGACAGATGACGGCCAAATTTTTCTTTCGATCGACTGTCGCTGGACGCCAAGCCTTTCAGTTGACTGTCGATTGGTCTCAACTTTCTCAACAGGTCAATCAATCGGCCAATCGATGTTCGGTCGGCCGACAAAATAAGTCGACTGATCGATAGTCAGTCGGGTCCTAAGTCAGCCGACTAGCCGACGATCGATCGACTGCAAGTCGACCGATCGATCAACTTATCCGACTCTTGATCGATCCTATAAAACCGCCCCCAGAAAAAGTGGACCACGATGATTAGTGGGTGGTTTTAACTACTCACCCACGATCACACAACACCAAAAAAAGAGGGATCCATATATTCAACAGTTATCACTCCGACATCTATAAAAGGAAGGTAACCTGATCAGTTGAGGAGGATTTTTTCTACTACTTTTAGGGCAAACTCTGCTTCTTTGTTCTTGATTTTTCTGTTCGACCAGTCCATTCTTCTAATTTAAGTATCGGAGGATTTCCATCAGAGCCAATTTCGGTCAGTGTGGACTTGTCTTTGTAGATTTTTTGACGTTCAATCGTAAGTGCAGGTGGATTGATCGCAATAGATTGACACGTCAGGTAGGAGGAGAAGCACACTAAATCGAAAAATGGCAAAAACTCGTGCTCACAATTTGACCAACTCCGCCGACCAGTCATCCCGGCGAGAAGTGCTTTCCCCTCCGCCGCTAGCAATGGTAGAATATAGTTTTTCGCATCCGACACGACAGTCCAGCAACTAACTGCATTAATGCAGCAGATCCATATTCTTACAGAGACTATACGTAATCTTCAACAGCAACCACTCGTGGTGACGGAAGCTCCATCGGTGCGGGCGGTGCCGTCAGGCATAACCGCCGCACACCAAGGCATTCGATCTCTCCTTCGTCGGAGCGATCGTCTCAACGCTCGCATCGGATGAAACCTTCATCTCCTCGCTATTTGCAAGCAACTGCTCGGTCACGATGGTCTGTCTCCTCATCTTCTCATCGAAGTCAGTATGAGGGAAAACGATCGTGCAACCTGACGACTTCTCCCTCCTCTAGTTTCTCCGAAGGATCGACGCCAGGGACATCTCGCTAATGATGACTCAACGACTATGAATGAAAGTTCAAAGAGATCGATTATCGATTGGCCTAGATTCAGGAGGACATGAAGGGAGGATCTTCCGACGGTCTTTGAGCCTGGATAACTCCTCCTTTCTCCTTACGTATCTTGAACATGCCGATCTCGTCGCGATTCAAGATGCCTCAAGTGGAGGCATACGATGGCTCCACCGATTCAATCGATCATCTCTAGAGCTATAAAGCTCTCATGATGATCCAAGGGACGACCAACGTTCTCTTGTGTATTGGCTTTCCGGCCATCCTTTGGAAAGCTACTCGAGCCTAGTACTCCAGGCTTCAGTTGGAAAGCATCGACTCTTTTGAGCAGTTTGAAGACTCTTTTGTGGCTCATTTCAGCACCAACTGAATGAAGCCACGAACTTCCGACAATCTCTTCTCGATCAAGCAGAACGAGGGAGAGACTCTTCGGATTTTTATAGTATATTTTAACACCGCTACATTAGAAGTTCGAAACCTCAACGAGAAAGTGACCATTTCGGTCATGAGGCAGGGTCTATGGGGTTTTCGTTTCACTTACTCACTGGATAAGAGCCCTTCCTCAACTTATGCCAAACTTCTTGAGCGCGCAGATAAATATATTTGCACAGAAGAAGGCATTTCTGACCGGCGCCAACAAAATGAAAGGGGTCAAAAAAAGAAGCAATGGAAGAACAATGCTTCAACTGGATCTAATCGACCTATGCCAAACAAAAAAGCGCCAAATTTTTGATGGAGTTCGATGTCAACTCATTTGAAAAGTCGGTATAACAATTATACTCTCCTATCTACTCTGCAAGCTTGAATCTTGATGGAGATCGAAGGAGCGGAATACCTTCGCCGATCCTCACCAATGAAGCATCCAAGCAAGGATAAAAGGAAGTACTGTCGGTTCCACCATGACTATGGTCATGACATCGAGCAGTATTTCCAGCTCAAGGATGAGATTAAGGCACTCATCTGGTGGGGGTTCCTTGCCAAATTCTGGCTTAATCGTCCGACTGAGCCACGTGCCGATCAATCACCACCGTTGGAAGAGATCCATCAAAATCGATCAACGATCGGGGTGATCAACATGATTTTTTGGATGACCAAGAGTCGGAGGGGCAACATCCGAAGAAGAATCGATAAAAAGGCAACAATTCAATGAATGCATTTTTTTTTCGGATGATGATGTAAGGAGAATTTAGACTCCCCATGATGATGCTGTCATCATCTCGGCGATGATAGCAAATTATAATGTCAAGAGGATCCTAGTCGATAATGGAAGTTTGACTAACGTTTTATTTTACTCTGCTTTCTTCCGAATGTTGATGTCAATCGAACAACTTCGAAGAGTCTTCATTTTCTTAGTCGGATTTACCGAAGATGCTGTCGATGTTGAAGGAGAGATCAATCTCCCATTAACTATAGGAGCAGAACCTCGATAAAATACTGTCGTTTTGACTTTTATGGTCGTTAGAGTTCCGTCGGCGTACAATGCCATACTCGGAAGATCGGGACTCAACGCTCTCAAAGCGATAGTAACGACGTATCATTTATTGGTCTAATTTTTGACTAAAGCTGGAGTGGGAGAAATACCAGGTGACCAACAAATTGTCCGACATTGCTTCACAATCACAACAAACACAAATAAATCGGAAGATCCCTTGCCGTTAGAAAGGCTTGATCAGCGGGAGGAAGAACGAGGTGAGCCAGCCGAACAACTGATCTCAATTTCGTTAAAAGAAGATGATCCGACCAAAGTTGTTCAAATCGGATCACAACTTCAAATAACGGAGCAGCTAGTTCAGTTGCTAAGGGCCAATGTTGACGTATCGCTTGGTCAGTGACCGACATGTCAGGTATACCTTCATAAATAATTATCCACCGACTTAACGTTAATCCAAACGTCAAGCTGATGAAGTAGAAGAAGCGACCATTTGCACCTGAGTGACAAAAGATCATCGACGAAGAAGTGGATAAGCTTCTTATGACAGACTTCATCAGAGAGACCCATTATCCGGAATGGTTTGCGAATGTCGTTATGATGAAAAAGGCCAATGAAAAATGGTGCATTTGCATTGATTATACCGATCTGACCGAAGCATGCCCGAAGGATAGTTTTTCTCTTTCGAAGATTGACCAGTTGGTCGACGCGACATTGAGACACTGACTCCTAAGCTTTATGGATGCTTTTGCAGGATATAACCAAATCCGAATGACCCCCGAAGACGAAGAACATACCGTCTTCATCACTGATAAAGGAATTTATTGCTACAAAGTCATGCCATTTGGACTTAAATACGTGGGAACGACCTACCAACGGTTGATGAACAAAGTTTTTAAGCCACAAATTGGGCGAAACATGGAAGTATATGTCGACAATATGCTTGTAAAAAGCGCTCGAAGTTAGGATTACATTCGAGACTTAGAGGAAACTTTCGACATACTCCGACGATACCGAATGAAGCTAAATTCGATCAAATGTGCCTTTGGAGTGACAGCCGAAAAATTTCTTAGTTTTCTTATTTCATACAGAGGAATCGAAGTAAATTCTGAAAAAATAAAAGCAATCATCAACATGAAGCATCTTACTTCAAAGGAGGAGGTGCAACAGCTCAACGGGAGAGTCGCTGCACTCAATTGGTTCATCTCCAAATCTGTCGAACGATGTCTTTCATTTTTCAAAACTTTACAGCAAACTAAAGATTTCTTTTGGACCGACGAATGCCGACGATCCTTTGAAGAGTTAAAAAAGTATCTAACAACTCCTTCGCTGCTTGTAGAGCCGACGAAAGGAGAACCACTTTATTTATACCTGGCTACATCCGATGAAGCTGTTAATTCAGTTTTAGTAAGAGAAAATGAAAATCAGATATAGAACCCATATACTACGCAAGCAAAGTGCTTCATAATGCCGAAACCTGATACTCAAAAGCTGAGAAAATAATCTATGCCTTGATTATTTCGACGCAACAGCTTCGATTCTATTTTCAAGCCCACACGGTGCATGTTCTAACCGACTAACCTTTGAAGTCGATCTTACATCGATCAGATACTTCAGGAAGAATGACGAAATGGACAATAAAACTTAGTGAATTCAACATCCACTATCACCCACGTCCGTCGATGAAGGCTCAAGTTCTGGCCGATTTTATTGTCGAGTGCACCATATCAGATATGAAGTTCGATCAAGAAACAATCTGTAACTCAACAGACGACACCGCAGAAACCAACCATGATTCGGTTTGGGTGTTACATGTTGATGGAGCCTCGAGCGCCTTTGGAAGTGGAGCTGGACTTATCCTTGCGAATATCGATGGATCGGTCATCGAATATGCACTCCGTTTCAACTTGAAAAATTTGAATAATCAAGCTGAATATGAAACTCTTCTTGTTGGTTTGAAGATCGCCAAAGAACTCGGTGTCGAAGAGTTGAAGACGTTTACCGACTCTCAACTCATTGTAGGACAAGTCAACGGTGAATACGAAACTCGAGATCCGAAGATGCAAAATTATTTGGAGAAAGTGAAAGACCAAATTTTCGTCTTCAAATACTTTAACATCTCGCACATCCCTAAAGTGAAAAATGCTTGGGCCGACGCACTCTCTCGACTCGCCGTCATGACTCCTACCAAACTCGGCCAAACATATATCGAGTATCTTGATACGCCGAGTATCGAAAAGATGGAGGAGATTTTGGAAATCGATGACGAATCAAGTTGGATGGATCCAATTATCAAGTATCTGACTGAAAAAGTCCAACCCGATGGTCCATCAGAGGCAAAACATTTGAGATGGACTGTCTCGCAATATATAATGATGAGTGGACAACTTTAGAAATGATCCTTCTCTCTTTCACTATTAAAGTGCATGGGATCCACCAATGCCGACTATGCACTTCAAAAAAGTCCACGAAAGAATCTATGAGAACCATTTGGGGGGCAAATATAAGATCCTTAGACAAAGATATTATTGACAATAATGCAGAAGCGGGCACAACAACAGCCGGTTGAGCTCCCAACACAGGAACAACAGTCGGAACGTCGATGACAACGACATCTTTCTCCGATCGTGTGATGACCAGAGGAACTTCGAAAGTTGCGACAGCCACCGAAGCATGCAAGACGACGATGGGAGGAGCTATCGATGGAGCTGTTAGATATATGTGCCCTAAAAGTCAGAATTGGCTGACACTTGTAATACACTTCTAAGGGCAAAATTATAATTTTGACTATTATCAATAAAATAGATTATTTTTCTATCACATATGTGTATTTAGTGTCTGTGATACATTCTTTGAGTTAATAGTAATGATAATTCATATTTTCAAGAGTTGAAAATTTAAAATATGAATAATCATTATTAACTCATAAAATGCTTCCGATCATAAAATCATCACGAGGATGGTGATTGATCCGGAAGGTTGGTATACAATCGCTTCTCTTTAGTAGATGAGTCTTGAGTCTACGGTGTGGAGACACCGGAGCGAGAGTACAGGTACTCGTTAGAGAACGAGGGCACTGAGCGTGACCACCTCGAGTAGTCATTAGGAAGTCTACCTTCTCGTCAATGACTGACTCGATGCTGCAGTAGTGTGTCTGGTTCTTTGACCTGAGATGCATCGGCAGTTCACCTTGAGGGTGTTATAGTTTGACTACACCATTACTCGGTCTCCTAGCCATATGGAACCCTGAGGTGTATGTTGGCTATAGCATGTTCATTGTAGGAACTGGATTGCATCAAGATGGAATCTATCTACCTCGGTGGTAGAGGAGCAGCCCTATGATGATCATGAGAATCAAGTCCAGAAGCCCATGGCCATGGCAGAGTGAAATAATAGAAAGAGTTTCTATTTAGATTTTCACATTGGACTCGAATCGAATGATTACATCATATGACAGAGACTAGGGTTTGACGAGTTCACCTTAACCCTAATCTGATCGGGGCTCAAGATAGAAGAACTTAATCACACAGGTAGCTGCACCAAGAGGTTCGCATTCAGCTCTGATGGGTTGCCACCATATACTGCTAGGTGTCACTGGTGGATTTTGGGAGCAATTAGAATGATTTAGATGATCGATCATTCTAGCTGTTCGAATCAGAAGAGTTCTGATCCATCGAAAGGAGTTTCGATGATGTCGATGATAGAGATCATGACATATCCCATTACCATACAGAACTGAACCTAACTGGGTCACACAAACAAGGGTTTGAATCTGGTGATCATCAATTGAACTGATCTAGTTCAATTGATCTGAATGAGATTCAATTAGGTTCAAGGAAATCGTGCTAGCACTCGATTGAACCTAACGTTCTTCTTTTACTATCATAAATAAGTTGTCCTGACTGAGCCAAAGGAGTTTGTGCTCAATCAGAGGCCTTCACTATGGTCTGACTGGAGGTTGTCCAAGTCAGAAAAGGTTGTCTTATTTTGTAAGACATTACCTGCCATTTTTGGTCACCTGCCATTTCTTGTTCTTTGACTTTGGTCAAAAGTCTACCTTTGACTGGTCAAATATTGACCATTGACACTTTGACTTTTGACCACATGTCATGCACCTATTGGAGAGCTGGTGGGGGCTTGTCCCCCTGCCAGAACCTGGCAAGGAGGAAGGGCGCACGCCACCCTTGGCGTGTGCCCAAGTTGGAGGCGCCTAGGAGTCCTTGTTGGACAAGGACTCCATCTCCTTTTTGGATTCCAATTAGAGTTCTCCTAAGAACCAAGTTTGACTGGTCTTAGGCACCCTCTAAGGAGGAATCCAGGGGACTCTATTCCCACCAATCAGATTTAGATCTGATTTCACAAAGGGTTGTGATTGGTTGGGAAGAAGAGGAGTTGGATCACGCATAGTCTATAAATAAGACCCTGCGCCCAACTCAAAAAGCATTGAAAATTTTCCACGCCCCAAGGCTGCCTCTCCTCCTCCTCCTCCATGCCAAGTTCATCTTCTCCCTCTCCTCTCCACGTCCAAAAGAGTTTTGGATTTTAGTTGGTGCGATCCAGATCAGAGAAAGGCGATCAAAAAAGCTAAGAAGGCTGCGCTGCTGCAAAGGACGACTGCTGATCTTCAAAAGAGTTTTGAAGATCCTCCAGATCAGATCCAGATCTGAATTTTTGGAGATGTGATAGAGAAGAAGAGGATCTCCAGATCCAGCCCGAGTGGATACCGGTAGAGGCCAGGCACTTGCGTGGCTAGATCCAGAACCTTCCGCTGCTTACAGGATCATCAACAGGGTAATAGGATTACCCTATATCAAGGTAAATTAAATTTGATTTAATTTATCTTAAATTTTATTTTTATTATTAAAATAATAAGAATCAGATCTGAAAATATCCAGATCTGATTTGGATCAAAGAAAAAAAATTTTTGAAATATATCTCTTGATCTGATCAGATCTGAACGAACCTGGATCTGAAAAATCAGGATTTTTCCTTCAACTGGTATCAGAGCCATGGTTCTAAAAGTGTTTAGATCTGATTTTAAATTTATTTTAATTAGAAAATAAGTGATTTCAGATTTCACATGAGATGTGATCAGATCTGAAATCAGAAAAAATTAAAATTAAATGATTTGGATCTAAGATTAGAAAATATGCATGACTAGTTCTAGAAATAGAATAGTTCTATAGAATAGTCTTGCATGTTTTAATTTAATTTGATTAAATCATATTTTAGATCTATTTATTTACTATTTTTTGATATTATAATTATTATAATAACATCTAAAAAATAGCAAATAAAAATTATTTAATTTTAAATATCATATGAGATATGATTGATGCATGTCTAGACTAGTTGTAGAATAGTTCTACATAATTGTCTAGATTAGAATTTATTTTGATTAGATCAATTTAAATCTAATTTTTTAGATTATTATGAGATAATTTAGATCTGAAAAATATGCATGATTCGATACATGAGATGTATGCAAAATATGCCATGATTAGATCTAATTTGTATATGAGATATATGATATAGATCTAAAACTATTTTGTAGTATTGACATGTTCCTGATTAAGGCGTTCCTCTTGGCCGTCCGGTCATAAGAACGAAGAAGGGTTTAAAGGCCCTCTCTTCCCATTCGATGGGGTGTTCTTATGATGTGTAGGGGTGCTGCGTGTTCGTCCTTAATCAGAAACCCAAAACTTACTTTCTGCAAAACCCTAGATCCTGAAATCCCTAGGATTTATTGTGCATATTTTGTTTATGAACCCTACTTAATTAAGAATTAAGATTTATGGAATATTAATTAGGTCTAAAATTGAGAATTTCAGATCTAAGACATATTCATAATACTGGGTTCGGGCTTGGGTAGCTCAATTAGGTCTAAGCGGTTGATCAAACCGAATCAAGAGTTGGTTAGATGGGATCAACAATGCTTAAATTGACCAGCCTAATAGGATTAAGTCTGGGTCAAGATCGAGTCACGATCAAGCAAGACCTAATTAGGCTCAGAGGTTAGAGTCTGGATTGTAGGCTAACCCAATTGGTTCTGACTCAACAATTTGGTGTCTAAGGTAAGTTTGGCACATACGACCGACTGATTTTTAATTGGAAGCTACTCGACCTGAATGCGTTCTTGTACGAGTTAATGGCATATTCCTTCCACCGGTCTCACTTACCTGGCCATATCTGTTGACACAGTTCTGATCTGAGGTGGTCAATAATCCGAGCTAACCCATGCCACTAGGTTAGTCATAATTGTTATGACTATGACCAAGTCTAGTTTAATGAGACCTGAATCAATTCTCCCTAAGAAAAGATTAAGTCTGAGGTCTTCCACCATTGTAGATGTGCGGGCCCTTCCCGGGGTTGATTGTTCTCGGCTGGATACAGTGGCTCAGTTGCACCGAAAGATGCAACCATGTCTATTAGGCATTGGATGCTATGGGCTGGAGGATGAGTTGGGCTCAATATTTTGGATACGGTGAGAGACTCAATTAGGAACCCAGTCTATGCAAATGGTGGGTCTGACTTAACTAAGGAGTGGATCAATATTTCGGATACGGTGAGATTCATGAATTAGAGACCAAGTTTGGGTGCACCATGATTAGAGAATCATTGAACAAGAGTTGTTCACTCATTGGCTAACCCATCACCAATAACTGTTAGGTGAGGTGATGAGTCAGTTGGTGAGACCGCACCACCCACTAGAAATCATTAATCATGGAGATTTTCGCATCTCTACAGAGGGAGTGTAGGGATCCAAGAAAATAGTGGAAGCTAATTTGTTTAAAAATAAAATCCCTAAATAAATTGGTCAAGTCAAAATTACAGTATCTAACTAGAATCTTTGACTCTCTATAGAAAAATGTCTGCGTCCAACCCATTGGCACGTATCCTGGACACACATAGACTGACCGGACCCAATTATAAAGATTGGCTCAGGAACTACAAAATTATTTTGGGTTTCAAGAAGTTAACCCATGTATTGGACCAGGACCCTCCCACCTTACCAGCCCGTCCATCCACTGAACAGAGAGCATCTCTGAAAAAATGGATAGACGAAGATAATAAGGCCAGATATTACATGTTGGGCTCGATGTCTGATGAGCTCCAGCGCCAACATGAAGATATCGGGACTGCTCGCCAAATGTTGGCTCACCTGCAGGAGATGTTTGGTGAACAGAGTCGCGCAGCCAAATATCAAGTCACGAAATGACTTTTTAAGGCTAAGATGCGTGATGGGCAGTCAGTCCAAGATCACTGTCTGATGAATGATCAAGGACATGGAAGAGCTTGAGAAGCTCGGTGTGAAGTTAGACTTGGATCTGCAGAATGATATTATTCTGCAATCCTTGACTGATGCATATGGGCAATTCATCATGAATTACCACATGCATAAACTTCAAAATTCCTTGGCCGAATTAATGAATATGCTGGTTACCGCTGAGCTTTCTATGAAAGGTTCTAAAGGCTCAGTTCTTGCTATGGAACGGACTTCTTCCAAAAGAAAGTCTTATGGAAAAGAAAAAGAAGTCTGTGAAAAAGCAGAAGATGGAAGGAGGAAAGAAAGAAGAAGGCAAGGCAGAGCCGAAGAAGAAAGGCCGCTGCCAAAGAAAAGTATTTTCCATTGCAACAGCGACGGCCATTGAAAGCGGAACTGCCCTACTTACCTGGCCACCCTGAAGAACAAGAAGGAAGGTCCTTCTGGAGGTATGCTCGTTATTGAGTCTAACCTTACGGTTTCTTCTGCATCCAGTTGGGTGCTTGACTCTGGTTCTAGTGCTCATCTGTGCACTTCCATGCAGGGTCTTGAGGATAGCAGGAGGCTGAGGGATGGAGACATGATCCTACGCATCGGTAATGGAGCAAGAGTTGCTGCAGTGGCGGTGGGAACATACCCTCTTCGATTACCATCTGGTTTAGACTTAGTTTTGAAAGACTGTTATTATGTGCCTGCAGCTAGCAGGAATTTGATTTCTGTTTCATGCTTAGCACTAAGAAGGCTATGTGATTACCTTCTTTAAGGACCATTGTAACATTCTTTATGAAAGAAATAAAATTGCAAATGGTTTCCTTATTAACGGTCTTTATCAGCTACATATTGATGTACCTATTCTAACTATCGAGCAAAACGTGAATGCCAAACGACCTAGGGATAGTCCAAACGATAGATATCTATGGCACCTGAGATTAGGTCATATAGCAGAAGATAGGATCAACAAATTGGAGAAAAATGGGCTATTGAGTCCATTGACTTTCGAGTCATATCCAACTTGTGAATCTTGTCTTCAAGGCAAAATGACTAAACTCCCTTTTGTAGGACATGGGGAAAGGGCCACAGATCTCCTTGCCCTAGTACATACTGATGTGTGCGGCCCATTTGATGTACCAACTAGAGGCAATTTTGTCTACTTCATTACCTTTACCGATGATCTGTCTAGGTATGGGTATGTGTATCTTATGAGACACAAGTCTGAAGCTTTTGAAAAGTTCAAAGAATTCAGACATGAAGTAGAAAAACAAACTGAAAAACCCATTAAGGTTCTTCGATCAGATCGAGGAGGTGAATACCTTAGCCGTCGAAAATTCCTAGACTATCTCAAGGAAAAATGGCATAGTCTCTCAATGGACTCCACCAGGAACACCTCAACTCAACGGGGTTTCAGAATGGAGAAATCGGACTCTATTGGATATGGTCCGATCCATGATGAGCTTCACAGACCTTCCCTGATTTTCTTTGGGGACATTCATTGTTAACTTTAATTTATCTACTGAATAGGGTTCCCTCTAAAACCGTTCCTACCACACCGTATGAGATATGGCACGGTAAGAAACCAAGTCTGAGTCATCTCAGAATTTGGGGTTGTCCGGCTTATGTCATGTCAAAAGACAACAAGCGGACAAGTTAGAGTTTAGGTCCTTTAGAGCTCGATTCATAGGATATCCTAAAGAGTCATTAGGATACTATTTCTACATTCCAGAAGACCACAATGTGATTGTGAGTCGACATGCCATCTTTCTTGAAAAATAGTTTATTCAAGATAGCGGCATTGGAAAGCAGATTAAGCTTGATGAGAAAGTCTCACAAGTACAACGAGCTAAGGACCAATTGGAACCAAATCAGGTTGAGCCAATAAGAACACTACCTCCTCCACCTCGTAGATCGGAAAGAGTTTTCCATCCCCCTGAAAGATACTTAGGTATTATTTCAGAGGAAAGTAGAGAAAATGTTCCTCGTAGGTAATGGTGCTCATGGTGATGATCCCAAAACCTACAACGAGGCGATATCAGATATCGACTCCGAGAAATGGCTTAGAGGCAATGCAGTCAGAAATTGACTCGATGCACTCAAACCAAGTCTGGACCTTGGTAGATCCACCAGAAGGTATAGTACCTATTGGGTGTAAATGGATCTTCAAGAGAAAGATTGGTGCAGATGGGAAAATGTGGAGACATTCAAGGCTAGACTAGTGGCAAAAGGTTATAGTCAATGCGAAGGCATTGACTATCAGGATACCTTTTTCCCAGTGGCTATGCTAAAATCCATCCGCACATTGCTTGCCGTTGCAGCCTATTTCGATTATGAAATATGGCAAATGGACGTGAAAACGGCATTCTTAAATGGATATCTTGAGGAAGATATCTATATGGAACAGCCGCTAGGTTTCACATCCAGTGATACTGATCACAAGGTTTGCAAGCTGCAAAGGTCCATATATGGACTTAAGCAAGCATCTCGGAGCTGGAACACTCATTTCAATGATGTGATCAAAAAGTTTGGTTTCATCAAAAATGAAGAGGAACCATGTGTCTTCAAAAAGGTCAGTGGGAGCGCTGTTGTCTTCCTCGTATTGTACGTGGATGACATCCTCCTTATTGGGAATGATATTCCCATGTTGACGACAGTCAAAATATGGTTGTCCAAGAAATTCTCCATGAAAGACCTAGGTGAAGCATCCTTTATTCTAGGAATTAAGGTCTATAGAGGATAGACCGAATAATAGGATGCTAGGACTTTCACAGAAGATGTACATAGAGGAAGTACTAAAGAGGTTTAGTATGGAAAACTCTAAGAGGGGATTAATACCCTTCAGACATGGTATTCATCTTTCCAAGAAGATGTGCCCTAGCACACCTGAGGAAATAGAATGCATGAGCAAGATCCCTTATGCTTCTGCAATAGGGAGCCTCATGTATGCCATGCTATGTACACGACCTGATATAGCCCATGCTGTGAGTGTCACAAGCAGATATCAGTCAAATCCAGGTGAAGAACACTGGACTTCTGTGAAATGTATCCTTAAGTACTTAAGAAGAACTAAGGATATGATGTTGGTCTTTGGTAATGGAGAACTCCAAGTCCAGGGATACACAGACTCGGATTTTATGTCCGATGTAGATGATCGAAAGTCGACATCTGAAAGTCTGTTTGTGTGCAATGGTGGTGCTGTCAGCTGAAAGAGTTCCAAGCAAATCGTGATAGCAGATTTCCACCATGGAAGCAGAATATATCGCTGCATCAGAGGCTGCAAAGGAAGCATTCTGGTACAAGAAGTTTGCTGCAGAAATTAGGAGTAATGCCATCAGATGCCATTCCTCTGTACTGCGACAACAATGGCGCCATAGCCCTTGCTAAGGAGCCGAGGTCTCACCAGAAATCCAAGCACATTGAGCGGCGATACCACCTCATCCGCGATTACCTCGAGAAGGGTTACGTCGAGGTCAAGAGAGTCAACTCCGCAGACAATGCGGCAGACCCACTTACAAAGCCGTTGGGCCAATAGAAAATCGAAGCCCACCTTGAGAAGATGGGACTTAGACTTGTAGCCAATTGGCTTTAGGACAAGTGGGAAAGATTGTTAGATATATGTGCCCTAGAAGCCAGAATTGGCTGACACTTGTAATACACTTCTAAGGGGCAAAATTATAATTTTGACTATAAATCAATAAAATGGATTATTTTCTATCACATATGTGTATTTAGTGTCTGTGATACATCCTTTGAGTTAATGGTAATGATAATTCATATTTTCAAGAGTTGAAAATTTAAGACATGAATAATCATTATTAACTCATAAAATGCTTCCGACCATAGGATCATCACGAGGATGGTGATTGATCCGAAAGGTTGGTGTACAATCGCTTCTCTTTAGTAGATGAGTCTTGAGTCTACGGTGTGGAGACACCAAAGCGAGAGTACAGATACTCGTTAGAGAACGAGGGCACTGAGCGTGACCACCTCGAGTAGTCATTAGGAAGTCTACCTTCTCGTCAATGACTGACTCGATGCTGCAGTGGTGTGTCTGGTTCTTTGACCTGAGGTGCATCGGCAGTTCACCTTGAGGGTGTTATAGTTTGACTACACCATAACTCGATCTCCTAGCCATACGGAATTCCTGAGGTGTATGTTGGCTATAGCATGTTCATTGTAGGAACTTGGATTGCATCAAGATGGAATCTATCTACCTCGGTGGTAGAGGAGAGCAGCCCTATGATGATCATGAGAATCAAGTCCAGAAGTCCCATGGCCATGGCAGAGTGAAATAATAGAAAGAGTTTCTATTTAGATTTTCACATCGGACTTGAATCGAATGATTACATCATATGACAGAAACTAGGGTTTGACGAGTTCACCTTAACCCTAATCTGATCGGGGCTCAAGATAGAAGAACTTAATCACACAGGTAGCTGCACCAAGAGGTTTGCATTCAGCTCTGATGGGTTGCCACCATATACTGCTAGGTGTCACTGGTGGATTTTGGGAGCAATTAGAATGATTTAGATGATCGATCATTCTAGCTGTTCGAATCAGAAGAGTTCTGATCCATCGAAAGGAGTTTCGATGATGTCGATGATAGAGATCATGACATATCCCATTACCATACAGAACTGAACCTAACTGGGTCACACAAACAAGGGTTTGAATCTGGTGATCATCAATTGAACTGATCCAGTTCAATTGATCTGAATGAGATTCAATTAGGTTCAAGGAAAAATCGTGCTAGCACTCGATTGAACCTAACGTTCTTCTTTTACTATCATAAATAGTTGTCCTGACTGAGCCAAAGGAGTTTGTGCTCGATCAGAGGCCTTCACTTGGTCTGACTGGAGCCTTGTCCAGGTCAGAAAAGGGTTGTCTTATTTTGTAAGACAATACCTGCCATTTTTGGTCACCTGCCATTTCTCGTCCTTTGACTTTGGTCAAAAGTTGACCTTTGACTGGTCAAATATTGACCATTGACACTTTGACTTCTATCCACATGTCACGCACCTATTGGAGAGCTGGTGGGGGCTTGTCCCCCTACCAGAACCTGGCAAGGAGGAGGGCGCACGCCAAGGGTGGCGTGAGCCCAAGGAGGAGGAGTCCTGTTGGATAGGGACTCCATCTTCCTTTTTGGATTTCGAATTAGACTTCTCCTAAGAACCAAGTTTGACTGGTCTTAGGCATCCATCTAAGGAGGAATCCAAGGGACTCTATTTTCCATCCAATCAGATTTAGATCTGATTTCACAAAGAGTTGTGATTGGTTGGGAAGAAGAGGAGTTGGATCACGCATAGTCTATAAATAAGACCCTGCGCCCAACTCAAAAAGCATTGAAAATTCTCACGCCCCAAGGCTGCCTCTCCTCTCCTCCTCCACGCCAAGTCCATCTTCTCCCTCTCCTCTCCACGCCCAAAGGAGTTTGGGATTTTAGTTGGTGCAATCCAGATGAGAGAGGCGACAGAAAGCTAGAAGGCTGCGCTGCTGCAAAGGATAACTGCTGATCTTCGAAAGGTGTTTTGAAGATCCTCTAAATCAGATTCAGATCTGATTTTTGGAGATGTGATAGAGAAGAAGAGGATCTCCAGATTCAGTCCGAGTGGATACTGATAGAGATCAGGCACTTGCGTGGCTAGATCCAGAACCTTCCGCTGCTTACAGGATCATCAATGGATAATAGGATTATCCCACATCAAGATAAATTAAATTTGATTTAATTTATTTAGATTTTATTTTTATTATTAGAATAATAAGAATCAAATCTAAAATATTGCATATCTGATTTGAATCAAAGAGAAAAAATTTTGAAATATATCTCTTGATCCGATCAGATCTGAACGAACCTGGTTCGAAAAATCAGGATTTTTCTTCAGGAGCATCGATAACGTTGGTAGAATCGGGGACAACCGAAGGATCAGTTGCCCGACTCTTCTTCGTCGTGCGTGATGAACCAGTGCCGGGTGCCACCCTTTTTCGAGTGACGAATTGAGGAACTTCATCTTCGAAAAGTCCAGCAGGAAGATGCATCCCTATAAAATCAATCAACAAAATTAAGTTAATATCGAAAATCGATTGAAGAAAAGAAAATTCAAAACTACAGACACTACATATATCTATGGACGACATCGGACCAAGTTCGGCATCGTACAATGCCACTTCGGTAATCAGGCTTTTCTGAGGAGGAACTTTCATGTCCTTCAGCTTAAGAAAATCCTCTCGATCAGTCAGATCCATCCGACTATTTTCGTTTAGAAGGACATTCGGCTCCTCCTACATCGACGAAAAACCCCAAGGAGTAAAAGAAAAAACAAAGAAGAACTAGATCTTCCAATCATGGATGGACGATGGAAGACTAGTGATAAAAGAAAGCTCCTTCCTCATGGCAAAATACCACCATCCGTTGGCCTTTGGATGGGATCGGAGGGCGAAGAAAGGCCTGAATAAGAAAAGTCGAGAGTTCGTCGGGACTAACCGACACAGCAAGGCAAAGAAAATTAAAAGCCGAATAGAGTTCGACGCTAACTAGGCCGAACATACTCTATAATAGTCAAAAATGTTTCGAAAAAACTTCAGAATGGAAAACCTAAGGCCCGACCTAAGATTTTCTAAATAAAATGCTATAAAACTCGACGGAGGCGAATTCACCCAACCGTTGTTGCCAGGAGCCAACAATTGAAAACCCTCCAGAATCCGATACTGATCTCGAAGTCGCTCTACGACCGATGTCATCAAGGTAGAAATTTCAGCTGCCGGATTTAGCGATAAACTACTACGATCAATCATGCACGCGACAATAAAACAAAAAGAAAGAAATAAAGATATCAATGGGAATGTTCGAACTTCAAACCTGAGGGCTAAAGAATGAGAGGACAAGCAAAGTTTCCAAAAACTACTACTATTGAAAGTGATGGAAAGGAAAAACCTTCGGAGGGATCAGTATATATAGGACTCACTGACAGTCGAGATGCACAGAAGCCTTCCCAGATACTGACACGTGTCTGTCGGAGAACGGTTGAGCATCAAATCCCTCGGGCTTCATGATCGTACATCCATTAATAGCGACTGTTGCAATCCTCGAAGCGCCTTACAACAAATTCATCAAAGATCACAGTGATCATTAATGACAAGCAGTAGAATGAAATTCAAAGCGATGCTACATGTTAACCTCCTGCGTTCGGTGCATCAAAGACAAAATGTTAAATAATCGCACCAGATTTGGACGTGGGGGCAACTATTGGGGGATGATAATCTGCCTCCCGACTCATCAGCTTGCGGCCGACTTACCATCGGACGCTGCCAATCATTCACCGATTGACGATCGATGATGGTCGACCTATCAATTCCCCCGTCGATACATAGATGGGAGGACTGATTCATGGCCATCCGATTAACGATCAATCCGATGGCCAGATTTTTCTCCCGACTGACTGCCGCTTGATGCCAGGCCTTCCAGTCGACTGTCGATCAGTCTCAACTTTCTCAACCGACCGATCGATCGGCCAATCAATGTCCGATCAGTCGACAAAATAAGCCGGCTGACCGATTGATTGATCGATAATCAATTGGGCCCCAAGTCAGCCGACTAGTCGATGACCGGTTGACTGTAAGTCAGTCGACCGACCAACTTATCTGACTCTTGATCGACCCTACAAAACTGCCTCTAGAAAGAGCGAGCCACGATAATTAGTGGGTGGCTTTAACTACTCACCCATGATCACACAACATCAAAAAAAGAGGGATCTATATACTCGACGGTTATCACTCCGACACCTATAAAAGGGAGGTAACCTGATCAGTTGAGGAGGATTTTTTTCTACTACTTTTAGGGCAAACTCTGTTTCTTTACTCTTGGTTTTTCTATTCGACTAGTACATCCTTCTAACTTAAGCATCAGAGGGTCCCCATCGGAGCCAACTCCGATCAGTGTGGATTTATCTTTGCAGGTTTTTTGGCATTCGATCGTAGGTGTAGGTGAATTGACCGCAGCAGGGTGAGATTAATTTCTTCATCGATTATTTTTTTCCTAAGCAAGTTGGGTGTCAGACAAGTTTGGTTTGTTGGTGAGAAAATGAGTTTTCTTTAGCAATTTGTTCTTATACTTTTAATGTCATAGTTAGCCGATGTTTGATGTACGATTGATTGGAATTGGATACTTTTTTGTAGAATCATAGAGATCATTTTTTTTTTCCATCTTATTCTAGCAAGATCATGGTGGACAGTTCATACGGCTGATTAGCTCTTAGAGTCTGCCAGCAAAACGCTTCATTTCCTCAATTTCATTTGTTTAATGTTTTTACGTATTCGATTTAATTAAAAATTCATGACATATTGTTTTAAGTTCCTTATTTGTCTCATATATATATCCCTAACTGGACTTTTGTCAAGCCATGACTTTTCGAATTATTTGTTCTCAATCAGCCTGTAGGCAAATATTTATAATTGTTGGCCAAGCCACTTTATGGCTGGGAGCATGAGTTCTAAACAATAATAAGCAAATTATCGCCCTGTTTTCTATTTTCTGACACCCACATTTTGTCTTTTTCATATATATATATATATATATATATATATATATATATATATATATATATATATATATATATATATATATATATATATATTTGTCTCTTTTCTTTTCTTTTCTCTGGCAACACAGCAGGAACCCAGTCTCGTGGCGATGTCAACAGCTGGAATGAGATTGAGGCTGTTCAATGCGGTTTCGTAAGAATTATCCAATTCATTAGCCTCAGGATGTTCTCGATAACGCACCAGAAACTTGCTTTCTTTAATTGTAGCCATGATATCTTAGTGGGAATTAGGTTAAGATCAACCAAAAGAAGCTCCACGATCTTTTGTAATGCCTTATATTTGCTTCTCAGGATGGATGTGGGTGAATCTAAGCTGGATCAAGTATGTGGAAGGATGAGCATACGAGTGACGAGTGGAAATAGATGAATGTAAGACTTGGGAAGCATGATTGCTTTTCGTGGAAGAATCATGGATATAACCGGGGACGAAATCTAGATCAATTGTAAGGCAAAGTCTAACTCGTAGACTGATTTCGATCATAAAAAAGTATGACTGTCAAAAATAACAGTAATTTTTGGATCTAAAACAAAGGTATGCGTTGTGGCTGAAGTTGGTACATGAACCTTGACGTGGACGCGCAAATCTCAAGATCAGCTATGTATGATGGCAGACGTAATCCGCGCTCTTGGCTCCTATGCGTAAGAACCTACAAATCTCAATTATGCCCGAATAACGTGCCTCAATGTGACAAATAGCGACTCCACTCTATCAATGGGTCAAGTCCAACTCTTTTCAGAGAATCTCAAAAAATTTTGATTGCACACAGTTCATATGATCTGAGTCTGACAATTTAGGATTTTTATGTTTCAATGCGATTTTCCGTTGCCATCTTGGCGATATCCTCTCGATACTCCATCAAGGTTAGCATAAGATTCTTTGAGTATGAGCTTGCAAGGGTTGCAATCAGGGCCAGATGGGAGTTAAATAGATAGCTGTTAGCAGGTTTCCATGTAGCAAAGCTTGTTCAGGCTGAGTGCAATGGACCCAGGAAGGTCCGGTCCCAATAAAACTGGACCATGAACACTACTTCTTAATCAGGTCCATCTGAGTTTAACAATACATGATCGTTTCAAGCTCGCTTGGTCGATGAAACTATATTAACAAAACGGGTCTCTACCAACAAATTATCTACCATCATCAATGTCTGAACTAATCGAATTCTACAAGCTCTATTCCTGTCCCAAAGAGTGCATCTGATAGAAGCATCACAAGTTCTCTTTGCGAGGACCTGTCCATCAAACAAATTTATTATCCTATATATATATATATATATATATATATATATATATATATATATATATATATATATAGATCCAGGTCTACCTTATTAGCGAAAAACAGATTATCTCTGGTAATAAGGTAGTCCTGCTTGCTTGGCATGATCTCAATGAGTCTGACACTGGATTGGTGGCTCTATTCTGACAATCATAAGCCTTGGTATGTTCTTTTTTTGTCCCCTTTAATTCTCTTACTTCTTCAGACAGGGGGATAATGTAACAGGATTGTTTATCGTGTTTTAGCCTTCCAATATTGAGGATTGCGAAGTTCCTATATGTTGTACAGGCCTTCTATCTACACTCCTCTGTATGTCTAGCACTTCATTTCAAATTAAGGTAAGCTTGCTAGTATTTTGATTGACAAAAAGCCAATCTTTTATACACATTTGGATGTCCAAAAGTTTTTTACTTTGCAGAAAGATACAGCAGCAAGTCTTTATCACAATGAGCAGGAATTAATGTTATTAATGAATAGATAGATTAAAGGGGAGCTCCTCAGTTTTATTCATTTAAATTAAAATTATATGTGCAAATGTACCATTATTGATGACACATCTAAGTAGCAAGCTAACTTCACCAGTTGGTTATTATCTTCCTCCAATTGACCATGAGAGCATAGAAATTTTGGTGCAGATGATTGATTTGACAGCTATATCAATGACTAGACATGCCATGTTGTATCAATTTTCCTTCTCCAAAAAGGCAAGCATGACGTGAGACATGGAATGCTTAAATTATTCCTTGGAGGCAAAACACAGGAAACTATATGATGCCTAAAAAAATTTACTTTCTAAAAATTAGAGTGCGCATAAAATACCTCAATGTTTATTTTTTTGCAAGCTATCGATATTCAAAGTTATGGTTGGTTTGTTGAACAATCATGCTCTGGAGTATCTTATATTCATAAATATGAAAGGATGTGTACAGTGATTTTGATGAATTTTAGATAATCCTGCAAGACTAAGCATGACTAAGCTCAGGAGTATCTTATATTCATAAATATGAAAGGATGTGTACAGTGATTTTGATGAATTTTAGATAATCATGCAAGACTAAGCAATGACTCTCTCTCTCATACAGAAGAGTTATGTTGAGAAAAATATCTCAAGATTCGGTCCATAATAAGTCTACAACGAGGTCTAGAATGATAAATGGAGTCCAACGAGCTCAAGAACAGTTCAAACGGAGTCCAGACGGAGAAAATAGCGTGAAAGAAGGTCAGATCAGGATAGTCGATCTCGGGCTTGTTGGAGGGGCCCACAGGCGATGTCTGACGGTGGTGGTGCAACCCAAACCGGCCACACGTAGTGGTGCTGGGTCGGTCGGGCGGGCGAGCGTGCGCGGGGGCGCGCATGGGCCACGCCGGAGCGAGCTGTGTGGGCACCCAGCCCAGGAGGTGGAGCGCGGTCCACCATGGACCACCGGCTCACGAGCACTCGCGTGGACCAATTGATCATTTTTCTTGCATTTCGCATGGTCCATGGTACTATTCCATGGATGAATCATGATCAGATGGCTAAGAGAGGAGCCGATCATGATCGGACGGCTATGATTTAATTTGGCTTTGATCTGGCATGATAGAGCATGATTTTGCACGATCCGATGACTAGGAGAGCTCTCGATCATGATCCGAGCTTGATCAAGTCTGTTGTGTGTGATCCAATGATCTAGGAGGGAGCCAGTCGTGATCAGACGATCTAAATCGATCCCGACTGTGATTAGGATTGGATTTCATACTGAAATCTTATTTTTATTTTCTTCTTTTTTCCTGTCGTAATACACTGGTACTAGATCCTTAATAAATGGTATCAGAGTAGCTGATACCCTAACAGATTGATATCAGAGCTAGACAATACTAGAGCACAGATTGCAGCAGTGGATAGAGATTGAAGAATATTAAAAAGATAAGTGCAATCAAGGTGGAGATCAATAGGTTCTATGGAAAAAATAATTTCTCCTTATGGCAAGCAAGGATAAAGGATGTCCTCATCCAACATGAGTTGATCGACACTCTCTTGAACGACGAGATGTCAGCTACCATGGAGGTGAAAGATTGGAAGCGGATTCAAATGCAAGCGGTAAGCACAATCTGTTTGTATTTAGTGGATAATGTCATGATCCATGTGCTTGACGAGACTTTTCGATGGTGCTATGGTCGAAGCATGAGGAGTTATACAAGACGAAGTCGCTCACTAACATACTATTTTTTTGAAGACAGTTCTACCAGCTGCGGATGGACGAAGGCCAGAATGTGCGGAAGCATCTATCCAATTTTCAGAAGATCTTCACCGATCTTCTCAACATTGGCAAAAAAATTGAGAAGATCGGAGCGTTGGTCTTGCTAGCGTTGTTTTCTCCTTCATATAAGTTCTTAGTGACTGCTCTTCTAGTAAGAAAGAATACCATTAAGATGGACGAGGTCACTACAGCGATACTCCAGAATGAGGTTCTTAGGAGTAAGAATCCAGCTCGAGCTCAGATAGCGGTAGCTCAACTTTAGCGATTTTTTGAGGAGCAGGAGGTAGTAGATGGAGCGGCAAAAAATCATGAGGAGGATAATTCAAGTCTAAGATGAAGGACCAAAGCAAGATCGGATGCTATAGATACGACGAGTTGGGGCATCGAGTCAAGGATTGCCCAGAACTCAAAGATCTGATGAGGGCTACTGTAGCAGTGGCCAATAGTGATATAGAAGGCAGTAATGATGTCCTTCTAGTTACTGATGAGGTATCTACATCTTTCTTCCGGTGGATTATGAATTTTGCTTATTTCCATCATGTATATTATAGAGAGAAGATGTTTGACTTTCTAAATATCGGTGAGGATACTGTGTTCCTATCAGATGGATCGAGCTGTGAGATCAAGGACAGCGGGATGGTCAGCATGAAGCTCCATGATGGAACAGTAAAGAAGTTGGATGAGGTTTGATATATACCCAGTTTTAAGAAGAATCTAATCTCACTAAGCAGACTGAATTCGATCAGCTTCAGATAGAAAGCTGATGGAGGAATCCTAAAGGTCATGCGCGGTAGTAGGATGGTTGTAAGAAGAAAAAGTATGGAGGATATTACCTCATGATAAGGAGCCCAATATGAGATAGAGCTCCAGGTGGAGGTAGATCGGGTACGGGATAAGAGACTCGGAAAGATGACATGCGATGTTGCAAGGTGAAGTTTTTATTGCCACAGGAGGCTACTCCAAGCAAATCTCATGTCAGGAGGATTACAGCAGTCGATGGAGATGGGATCAAGCAGTCTGACTCGACTTTCATGTTTGTCCATCCATGATCAATTGGCATGCCCCAGGGCATGGAGGCGAAATAAATCACAGACTCTCAAAGATAGGTGAAGGCCGAATATTGAGTCAAGATGGAGATTATTAAAAAAATACCTCAAGATTCGATCTATAATAAGCCCATAGCAAGGTCCAAGACGATGAATAGAGTCCAACGAGCCCAAGAACACTCTAAAAGGAGTCCAGATGGAGAAGGTACGTGCAAAAGAAGGTCAGAGCGGGGTAGCCAACCTCAAGCCCATTGGAGGGGCCCATGCGATGCTGGACGATGGTGGCGCAGCCTAAATCGACCGTGCATGGTGGTGTTAGACCAGCCTTGCGGGCGCCCAACCCACGTGGTGGAGCACGATCCACTATGGACCGTCGGCTCACAAGTGCCCGCTTGGATCAGTTGACCTTTTTCTTGCATTTCGCACGATCCACCGTACTATTTCATGGATCAGTCGTAAATCGGATGGCTCAGAGAGGAGCTGATCATGATCAGACGGCTAGATTTTGATCTGATTTTGATCTGGCATGATGGAGCACTGTTTTGCACGATCCAATGGCCAGAAGAGCTCCCAATCGCGATCCGATGATCAGAAATCGATCCAAGCCTGATCAGGACTGCTGTGCGTGATCCAACGGTCCAGGAGGGAGCTGGTCATGATTAGACGATCCAGATCGATCTCGAGTGTAATTAGAATTGGATTTCATACTGGAATCTTATTTTTATTTTCTTTTTTCTTCCTATCGTAATATGTCGGTACTAAATTCTTAACAAATGGTATCAGAGTAGCTGATATTCCAATAAGTTAGAAGTCTTATTTTCACTCAAGGTACCCTATTTGAAGCCTTGGATATATTGGAAACAAATCTATAGCTCTTTTGAGATTAAAACACTACTTCAACATTTTTTTTAAAATATTATGAAAGCAATTAGTCATGCACCTAATCTTTTCTCACAAGAAAAAAATATGTAAATATTTATAATTAGGAATTTTTATGAATCTAATGAAGATGGTATGATTCACAACTTATTTAAGTTAGAATTTTTTTTTTCTTGGAACGCTTCATATATTTCTCTTACTGTAAAATAAGATAGATGGAGGTCATGATGCCACCATGCACCAAAGAAAACTACCTCATGTGATATGGATCAATCACTAATTAGTCCTCTTTGGATATATTCAAGCTTGTGTGTGTGTGTGTGTGTGTGTGTGTGTGTGTGTATTGGCAAACACTTGCATATACATTAACATACAAACCGACGGACTAAAATTGTAACCCTAGGTTGTAACAACCCTAGCACAAATGTTACAACCCTATAACATTATAGCATAGTTTCACCATTGGTTGTATCCCTGTGCTACAAAAAATACTCTGTTCATCTCCATGTCCTGCAGGTGTGTCCCCATCTTGGCAAGCTCACTCAAATAGCCAGATCTCTAACCCCCCACCATGCGTCCCTTCCAAAAGTGTAAGGCCCCACATGGAAAGCACCCTTCGCCTTGGTATCATGGAGTATATACTAATACCCAAACCCGCACCCCCTGATCAAATTGATTCCATGCTTCTGCCTCCCCTAAAATGAAGTACAAAAATTTAAACTTATGTCCCTAATTAAAAACCCTGTTGGAAGGACAACTGCTCCGAGTACAACCCCTAAACAGCTTAGCCTTGGGATTAAACTACGAGGCGGGGTCAAGTAGCTGTTAAGATTCCGATTCCAGAACAACGAGGCCCCCAGATCTGGCCACCTTTGTATCTTCCATGGGCCCCACCCCGTGACGGGATCCTTGGGCGGTGGTGGGTCCCAGAGGCAGGTCTCTGCCGTGGGTCCCGATAGAGCCCTAGATAAGATAAGGTCCACCGGCAAGGGAAGTGCGCTGGGGACGGGCCCCCGGTTTGGCTTCCCGTGAGGCCGTGGGCGTCGGGTCCCACAAAGAGGTTCATTTATATCTGCACCAGCGGCGACGGGACCAGGGGGACCCAGCTCGCGGTTACGGCCACAGAAAGAGAAAGAGATGGAGAGAGAGAGTCATATGCGAAAGAGCGGTCACAGTCACCAAAAAGCAGGGACGTGTTCTCTCCTGCGCCGCGGGGGGCTCCGCAGCCTACAAGGTAGAAATAGCCGCCCAAGCTGTGCCGGTAGTGTAAACGAGACAATTGGACCAGGATGACCGCCATTGAAACAGTTAGTAGCCACCCCTACCATGTTACTAGTACATCTAACATGTACTTATTAAAAATTCACTCCCATTAATTTCTTTCATAAAAATAGTAAAAGAAATACATATAGAAAACTTCCACGGAAGATTCAAAACGTGATGTTTTCTACCACAGCAGAAAAAGAGTGCAAATATCAGATTACATGTGTGCCTTTGGCTTTTATATATCACAAGTTATGTCCACTATAGGGGCATATGTAGTGGTAAAATAGTGATAGCTGACATTTTCATTTTGAAGCAATTATGATATCATTCTTTATGTTTGATTGTCTATGCATTAAAGATGTGCATAAAAAGTATTTTATTTAATAAATAATAAAATAATCAAGAAAAATGGATTTAGTAACATCAAAATCTTAGATAAAAATGTTTTCTTTAAAAAAAAATCTCATATAAAATAATTACATGCTCAATTTCAAAGTTTATGTCATCCTCCATCAAAGGAGAATACTGGACTTGTATAATAATTTTTACATATTTTGATTGAGATTCTTGTGTCGCATTAACATGACTCAATAGTCATGTCATGATTTCGACATTATAACATGCCATAATGTCTTAAACCAGTAACTATTATATAGCTACAGCGGCATGATTCAAAATTTCAAATCATGCTCATCTACTTCATGGTGCATAGACATAAAGATTAGAGGAAAGGGACAACTGCATGCATGAACCATGGATATATAGATGAATTAAAAAGAGTAACAAGCTATGCTATATGGCTGATGCATGCCCCATCGAGGGTTCATGGATATCCTGGTCATTTGATATCAAAACCGGTTAGCATAGGGTGTGCCTCAAGATAGTAGAACAGGTGTAGGAAGAAGACAGATTTGAGTGAAAGGACGGAAGCGGTGGAGTGCCATGGTGGTGGGGCTTTGCTTTTATTAACGGAGGACAAAGCTAAGTGGGTCTGGACACTGGAGTTTTTGGCCCCTCTCTTCTGAACCATCCAATGTGCCATGGACCTCTTTTCCCTCTGCCCAATCGAAATTAACAACTAAAACAGGGTAATCCAAGTGTTATTACTTTATTTAACGAACAATGAAAAGGCTATTAAATAGCCCCAAAACATGGGACCACGCTGATGGAAGAGAAGGGTCCACATCGGTCCCTTAGGTTTAATTGGACTATTTGAAGTGCCCACAGCATCAATTACACTGGGTTATGTCATTATTGCCGCTACTCGAATAATTTGCCGGAATCACAATACCCTTCGCAGGCTTTTCATTTACGGGACCGGCAGTCCCGATGCCACGTGGCACACATAGTCCGAAATTAGGATGCAGATACGTGTCCGACTGTGACAGGCTGGAGGGACGGGCTCCGCCGGGCCAAGGTGGGGGAGACCCGGACATGTACCCACGTGGGCATGGAGCCCAGTCGTTGGAGGCACCTGAGTTGGAGGGAGGCCGACTCAGAGAGCTCGTGGGTCCCACTCTCCGGTCCGCCGTGGGGATCCGACGTCCCGATTCCGGTCCCCAAATTGTTAGATGGATCAGTTCCGGTTGACCAATTAAAGTCGCGAGTTATGTATATGGTGGCTATCAGATCAATTCTCACCTTTGGTCTTGCATGATTTAAATAAAAAAAAATTATGGTGGATGACTATTGGATCGGTCTATTAGATCCCTTTCATGTAATAATTTCTCTGGTACTTGATACCATCTTCCAAAAAATAATTAGATAGATTCATTTTATACCGTAGATAAAGCTTTAAAAAAAACTCCGTACATCTTAATTTTTTTTATTAATTATTAATTATAATTAATTATTATTAGCTGTAAGATAAAGAGAAATTTATTAAAATTTTTAAATATTAAATTATAATTAATAATTAATGAGGAATCAGCTATAGAGTTTTTATTGATTTTATCATAGCCTGTGTGGTAGTATCTAATAATGTTAACGTCCCTCTCTCCGACGTCCTGAAGTAGATGAAATGCGAGTCAAATGAAACCCAAATGAAATGGAGGAACGGCTCGTGCCGGCTATAAATAAAGACGCCAAGCTCACTGGTCCTCGTGATTGTAGTCGGGTCAAGCTTTTGGAAACGGCTTCCGGCAACCCCCGACGCGTAGACGCCCGTACGACCGCCGCCCTCTAAAGCCACGTCCGGCGATCCGGGTCGAAAATATCAGCGAGGAGATGGCCAAGGGGCGGAGGTATGGCGCGGACCGGCTCCTCGGGACGTACAGCTACGGCGCCCAGGGTCACGTGACCGGTGCCACCGACCTTCCGGACCTCGACGAGGAGGACGTCTGGTCGGCGGCGGCCGACGACTACGAAGCCGGAGAGGCCTGGACGCGACCCAACCGGCACCAGTCCGACAGGCGGTGGGTCGCCGGGGAGGACCACCGCCAGGTGGGGGGGCTCTCTCTGGCCTTCGAGGAGGGTTACAAGGGCCGGCCCACAGTGGTGCATCAGTACCGGAACGTGGATGCCGCTGCGGCGCCGCCGCGCAGGCACCACCACCATCCGGCTGCTGCGTCGGCACCGGTGAACGTGCCGGAGTGGCCCCGATTCCTCCGTGTGGACTCGGGCAAGTCGGTGCACGCGGCGGGCGAGGAGGGGACGGACCGGGACGACGGGGAGTTGGTCCCGCCGCACGAGTACCTGGCCAGGGAACACGGGAGGATGGTGGCGACGTCGGTGTTCGAGGGAGTCGGCCGGACGCTCAAGGGCCGGGACATGAGCCGGGTCCGGGACGCGGTCTGGAGCAGGACCGGCTTCTTTGGTTGAAAAAAATTCCGAACCGGATTCAAAATTCTTCGTTGCTTCAAAATCATGGATCCCCCAACATGTTCTTCGTCAAATTTGTATAGCTGTGATTTGGCCTTGTGGACCTTGGAAGCAAAATCTTCTGGCCTTTGAGCTTAAATATAAAAATTCTATGGTTGCTTCTTAACCTTCTTCAAGTGCTCGTCCTTCATTAAAAAATAAAAACTTATTCTTGTTGTAGTTAAAATACTTGTTCTTTAAAAAAATTTTAAAACAAGTTTAAAGTTTTCCTTCTTCAGCATTCTAAATCTATTTTCTATTGTTAAGAAGAAACAGAGAAGTATCAATTTACTAGCAGCTTAGCTTATGCCGGCACACCAGTGTAAGTAAAATTGTTTCAATTTTTATTGCCATCATCTCGGACTTGGGAGATAAGAATTAGGATCTATTTAGCGAAGTTTTCAGAAAAAAAAAATATTTTAAAAAATAAAATATTTAATTAAATTTATTTTAAAAAATAATTTATTTTTAAATGATAGTAAAAGCAGTTATTCCGTAGAAAATTGAAGTTTTTTTAAAAAATAAAAAAATAATTTTTAAAATAAAAATATTTTTATTTAAAATTATTATTTATTATAATTATTTTTATTTAATTTTTTTTATTATTTAATGAATGATATTTTTGATACGTATATATATATTTTCATATAAAAATTATATAAAATATATATTATATATTATCTTTAATTCAATTATATTTATAATGATTAAAATTTTAATATTTTTATTTTTTAATTTTAATTAAATAAAAAATAAAAAAATTAAATTAAAATTAATCATAATAAATATTTAAAATTATTTATTTATTTAAATAATATTAATTATAAATTAAATTTATATAAATATATTTTTATAATTTGATAGTCAAAAATATTTTTTTTAAAAAATTTGCCAAATATAAATTACTTTTCAGATAGAAATATTTATTAAATAATTTTATTAGATATAAATTATTTTTTTAATAATATTTTTTTTAAAAAATAATTTTAAAATAAATTAATTTTTATAACTCGGCCAAATAGGTTCTTAGTTGTTAAAAAGCAGCTGTCACGCCCCAAGGCCAAGAGCCGTTGGCCAGTCTCCAAGCGGAGGGTTCGCTAATAGGATGCAAGGAATAAATGGGGGAGCAATTATTGTAGGCCTTACGTGAGGTGGGACACGGTGGACGGCGAAAGACCAGTCGCTCCACGACACACAAAGTTGGCCCGCTGAGCGCAAATCCATCGAATTAAAGCAACGGTGATGCCTGTCACCAACTTTTTCGAGAAAAGGGCTTCGGGTTTTTGGCACTAGTGTCAAAGAAAGGGCGTTTCATGGTGCCCATACAAGGATCGTAAGCATCAGCTTAGCTTCATTCTTTTCATTTTCTTATTATATTATGGATATAAAAGAAGAAAAGAATTGGACATTTAATAATATTTTTCTAGTGGAGGACAAATATATTTCAACTTCTTTCGGAGTTTCATTAAGGATCCATTATATTTCAATTTATTATACTTTTTTTTTTCATCTGAGTGGCTTTAGAATCATAAAAATTATTTATAGAACTGGAAAAATAATATATTTTTCTTGATACATTAAAAAAAAAAAAAAAAAAATTGATGGAGAAGAATCCTAGCATCCAGTTCTGTATTTAATCGACGCCCGCGTGTTATTCTCGTAGAAGTAAATGGCCATTCAACCTATGCTACCACACCAACGGCAAGTAATGTTATCCTTTGAGGATTGCTTTTCTCAGGGCATAATAGCGATCTTACGACAGACTCTATGGATTACAATGATAATCTTTTCATCTTAGGTTCCAGGTTGTTGTAATGGCTTACAAGGCCATCCTGCGTGAAAAGAAATTAAGAGAAAGGGGGGAAGAGGAGGGGAAGGGACAGTGTGTGGGATATTTCTTGGAGGTTACCTCCTCCCACCTGATCGTTGATGCACTTGCTAAAGGTTCTCTTTATGGTTCAGGTGATCTAGTTAGACCTCTTTTCCTTTCATTTGTTTTCTTTGGTTCCTTGTTGGATGATTTTTGTTCGAAAAGTTGGGATTCTTGTAGGGTCATTAATTTTGGTGGGTGGGGTTGGCATGATCATCATTTTATTAAAATCAAGTTGGCTTCATTGTGCATATACTAGTGGGATGCGAAGCATCTAAGGAAGATATAGAATGATCGCAACATACATAATATATAGATTTAAGTTTAATTAAAATGAGCACTCGTACATTTAGTATAGAAACATCACACGTTGCAATAATATAAGGGTGACGATTTCATGTGAGAAGCTCGGCAGATCTTTAAACAAAGTGAAGGCTTTTGATATTGAGTAAATATTAGTAATTTTATTAGAAAAAAAATATCTTGTAAATAAGCTAAATCTGTGGTTACAGGTTTTGTTGGGATCGGAAATAGAAATGATGCGAAGGGATTTCCTTACTTTCGAGGAAAGACTAGACATCCATGAGGATCATCTAGTTACATTAATCCTCAATCAAAATGAACTCTACTTAGATATTGTTAATAAACTCAACTCGTATCCTTGATTACATTAATACAGAGAAAGGCACCGTGATATAAACAATACAGAAAGATTTTTAACTTAGCCAAAAGTGTAGTAGGTGAACTAAAACCAGAACCACATATGCAAAAAAAAGAGGGAAAAACTCCAATCAAGCTTCAAAATAAGCAAAGCCAAATCACCACGATCATATAAAAAGAAAAAAAATAAAAATAAATCAACTGTTAAAAACTAGGTGCAGAAGCAAGCATGGAACTGCCATTCTTAAACATTATTATTCCCCTCATGTAAGAAAAACTCCCACGTGGAACCATTAGTCAATGGTACATGCTTTTTGTGAATGTAAAAGTAAAAAATAATACACTTGAATTCAAGTAGACGAAATCAATCTTAAAGAATCTACTTCTATCCATCTCGGCTTCCATGTGGTCCAGATATTTTAATTAAGACATTGTCGAAACAATAAAACATGAAGTGCAATCCTATTTATGCCCCTAAACCGGGATCATTTTCATAGAAACCAGGCAAAAGAGAAATTTGCCAGCCAGCTTATTGGTAAAATCTTCTGATGGCTACATCAAAGATCCTAGGATCAAATTTTGCCTTCGCCAAAGTTAAAGGGCGTGAGGGAACAGTGGAGGGCAGTTCACCAACCGCTTTCTCGATCATTCTCCTTTCTCATGCATTGCACTACGGGTCGTTTGTTTGTTTGTCCTAATTAAACCAGCAAAGCCGAGCAATAAAAGAAAATTAGACTTTAATAATCCTTTCAAAATGTAGGACCTTCATGTTGCGGCCATGAGATGCTACATGCCAAAAGAATCTTATCAAACAACCAAATACTACAAGACAACTATATAATCATAGAACATTGATATTCTTGAATGTGAAGGAATAATTACTACATGACAATTACTACACACCCAATAGGACTCAGGTCAGCTAATTAGCATCCTGCTGCATCCAAGTTCAAGCTAGCATGGTGGTATTTTTCACCATATATCAAGAAAGAAATTAGAAAAAAAAAAAAATCTAGCCAATCCTCTTTTTATAAACTCAAAGCACCAGCACAACTATAATAAACTCGTTCTTTATTAACTTTATACATGTGTTTGCTCCAGTAGCACATATCCATCCAGATCTTGACATTTTTTTCCATGTTACTAATGCTTTGAGCCACTGAACATATAGCAGTCAAAGTATTACCATGACATAATTCTCCTTTGCTGTTATAATGAGATATAAACTTTCCAACCAATTTTTGGATTGGTTTGCAAACGCTTGCTTTGATGCTCCTCGAGACAAAAAAATGAAACCAATGGTAGCTCTAGCCATGCCCCGCACGAATGGTTATCGGATTTATAGATTTTTACCAGTCTAATTCATTTCGATTGCTTCAACCTATTATAAATCAAGCTAAATTATCTATTTAAAAAAATAATCAAATTTAAATCTAAATTTTCGATCCATCGTCTTATTGCCATCTCTACATAAATTGCTTCCTCGCATTCATTCACGGAGGGCAACCGCTTCTTTTTCTTTTTTTTTCTTTTCGTGAGCATGCGTGGTCCCTTCAAGAAGCGTGAGTCAGTCCGAGAAACCCAGCAGGCCGTTGGAGCTCCCACCAAACTGGGGCGCGCCGAGATAACCAACCACCCGTGACTGCCGTCCCCGAACGGAAACCCAAGAACATGCGACCGATGCTGCCTGCAAGAAAGCAAACGATCGAAGCGGTCCAATAAATGATGGTAGTGGTCGGCGGACCATGGAGCTCTGCTGTGTTAGAGAAGTCCTCCAACCATGATGACGAGGTTGCCATCCCCCACTTGTTTCCGAGCACTCCAACCAAGACCTTGTACTCCTCGGGACGCTACCCTTTTCTTCTTACTTATAGAGTCGATTTTTTTCTTAGAGCAATCAATATTGCCAGCCTAGCTGCCATCCTCAGAATACAACTGCCAATAATTAGGCATGGCATGGCATGACGTGGTTGTACCAAAGAAAACCAGCTCCACATCATCGTTCATCCGTGCAATCACCGACCGCAGGGATCCAATCTCCGGAAGATTTGTTCGTACGGGGCCCGCTGATTGGGCACATAGCACTTGTACGCACGTACCACCGGTGCTCACTCTGGAGACTTTCAAGATTCCCTTGCAGCAAAGTAATCTTGCGGATGGAAGTGTTGCTGGGCTGGTTCGAGCTCCTGCTACCGCTAGTACCAGGCTGGTTTATGGCGTGCAGGATCAAATGTCCAAACTTCGTAGCAGTTTGATGGCCATACCCGAGAGTAGGAAATGTGCTGGCCATTCAATTGACTTGTAATTAATAAAGCAATTGAGAGGGATGTCCAATGCTACCGTCCCGTTAGCGTCGAGTAATGCTGTGGGGCTCAACCAAGTTACCAAGCCAACCTCTATACTACATGACGAGAGGATTGATGCAATTTCATCATAACTGCAGTGCATGATAGGGCTGTGCAATAGAGCACTAATACTCTCGTGACACATGAAGATGGTTTTTTTTTTTTTTTTCTTAATAAAATGACAGAGGGGCCAAGCATTATTTCCAAAAGTAATTTTGAAGGTTCACGTACCTTCTTTGCTTGGGGGGAATCCATTGCGATTTATAGCAGAATTATTGGATAGAATTGATTCCGAACAATTGAGACCGCATGACCGGCTCCCATTGCTCTCCTGAGTTAGTCTGGACCACCAAATGGCATTTAGTGAGGTGGCCCAAGGGTGGGAGGCTTCTGCTCCACAACAATTCAGCACCAAATGCACGAGATTGATGTAAACATAACGGAGGCGTGCTCATTGCTTTGGTTTGGTTTTAGCCTAAACAAGATCCAGTCCAAGCATGGTTCGAAATAACCCGTATGTGGAATGTAGACAAGTATGCTACATAATTTTTAATACTTTCACGTAATCTGTTAATTGAACATTGTTTCATTTGTAATGGCCATTTATTTATAATAACAAACAAATATTATTCCACATTTCATCATCAAGCAATCATCGTTTTTCTATAATATTAGTATGAATATGTAGGTGTATTGATCTAGAATATGATACTGTATTTATGCCTATTTCCATCCCCAGTATTCCACAGGAGCAGCTAAAGTCATTATAGCAGTCATTATTTATTCCCGAAATGTGTGTATTTAATCTGTAAGCCGATATTAATATACAGCATTAGAAATTTAGAAACAACAAGGCAACTTTAACAAAGAATCAATGATATTTTTATACATAATATGAAACCTTTGCACATATTCTAATTCTTAGCTGGAAAGCAAATGGAGACAGAGCCGCAAAGGTTTCGGATCATGCAGGTCACCTCTATCTCACGCAATTATCATGTGCACGGCCGCCGGAAGAACCTAGAAAAATTGTATATAAATTTTTGAAACAGTAGCCATCACCATCTCAAGGAACCATTTAACCATTTATTTTGAAGCCGCCAGAAGAACAAAGAAACTCTGTATGTAACTTGTTCATTCACCATGGGGGTAGCACCATCCCGAGGAATCATTTAACGAATATGACTGAATAATTAATTCAATTACCACCCCAGCCAATGCTTTTTCTTATCCATTCATAAGCTTATAATTGATTTTTATTTTATATATAAAAAGAAGACTAATCTCAGGTTCAGATTGTTGGTTATAATCTAAACCACTAAAAATGTCGAGATAAAAAAATCATATATTTAAATAGTCTAACCTATATGCATTAAGTAGACATGGAGATAAAAATTTTTCATCATACTAATATGCTAAATATACACAAAAGTACTTCAAATTAAGAATCCATCTTGTTGGGGATAAATTCCGCTCCGGTCGAAGTTCAGTTCGGTGCTCAGCCTGAAGCGGCCGGTAGCCACGAAAGAGCATCAGCGGACGGACTTTAGCCAAACTCCTACAGCCGACTAAACTGCTTAACGGCCGAACTCCTTCGAACCTCTTCAGCTGGCTGAAATGCTTAGCGGCCGAACTCCTTAGACTCCCAGCAGCCAGACTTTAGCCAAACCTCTCAACGGCCGAGCTTCGGTCGGACTCCCGCAAGAGCCGAACTCCCTCCGAGCCCTCTCCGATTGGACTCCTCGGCGGCCGAGCTCCTTCCGAACTTTCCAGCGATCGAGCCTTAGCCGCACTCCTCCAGCCTTAGCCGCACTCCTCCAGCCAGGCGCCTGTGAAAGCCAAACTCCCTCCGCACTCCGACCGAACTCCTTTCGAGCTTCCCATTAGCCGAACTCCCCTGGAATCAATATATGCCGAAGTCCATCGATCAATGCCTGCTTTCTGAAAGTCATGGCTATTAAAGTTGGACGAACGGTCACATCAGTCTACCACAGGCGACGCTACAGCGGCTCCACTAGACCTCGAGCAGCCCATCACTGTCAGACGGTATGGCTATCGCTTTCGACCTGACGACACCATCCTCTCCGCATCAAACTCGGTGCAGCCTCAAGCGGTCCGCCATCAGACAGCTGCAGCTGTCACCATCAAGCTGCGCCTATAAAAAGGACCCTCCAGATACGCTAACTCTAACCTCTGATCTCTAAGCTCTAAGCTCTCTCCTCTTCTTCTCTAAGCTCTGCGGAACTCATTTCCGAGCACTCCATTTCTGTTGGCCAGAACTGACTTGATCGTCGAAAGATCCTGTCGGAGCCACCCCCCACCGACTCCAGACAGAATTTTATTTTACAGATCTCCAGCGGCGACCTTGTCCACCTCCGCTCCAGTTGATTTCGACGACGACCAAATTCTGCGTCAACAAATTAGCGCTGGAGGAAGTGAATGAATCTTCGAGGTTTCCTTATTCTTAAAGGAGTGCTCAGCGACGATTTCTCTCTTCCTTCTCCGGAGATCTCTCTTCTTCCTCACTAGAGTTCTTTTTCGAAGAGAAAATGCCTCACAGGAGATCTTCGACTCGGCGATCGGTAGCCTGCGCGCCAGGTCCATCTGCTCCCATTTCAGCCCTGACAGCCCAGGTTCCACACAAAGCCACCGCAGACGTGGAGCAGTTCAACCTGCTGGTTGAATTCGTGACCCCACCAAGATGATGCTGGCCGTGCGACAACCTCCAACGGAGATTTTGCCAGCAAACCCGCCATGAGGATGCGAGAAATCGGCCTTAAGAAAGAGCATTCGGACATACCAATCATCCTAAGGAAGAAAAAATGGAGAGCTGAAGTTCTCCCGCAGAAGTGGAACGAAGTTTGGCAGCGCAAGCGAGGCCGAACTCCCCCTCGAGCTCGTCATCGAGGAAGCCCCGACAGAGGGGCATGAACTTCTCCCGCAGAAGGTTTCGCAAGGAGGTGAAATAAAGTTCGACCGCGTCCACGACCTTCCCAGTGCAAACGAGACCGAACTTCACCTCGAGCTTACCATCAAGAAAGCCCCGACAAAGGGGCATGAAGTTCTCCCGCAAGTTTCATAAGGAGACGGAATGAAGTTCGACCGCGCTTACGACTTTCCCAATGCAAGCAAGGCCCGAACTTTTCGAGCTCGCCACCAAGGAAGCTCCGACAGAAGGACGCGAAGAAGTCCTCCTTCCGAAAAGGTTCCGCGACTGCACCCCTCTTAACACTCCTCTAACTCAAATTCTCATCGAAGTTGAGAACCAGCTATCAAGACTAGAAGGATTACGGTCTCCCCCAAATAAATGCGATCGAAGCAAGTACTATCTCTACCATTGCGACCACGGCCACGACATTGAGGAATGCATCCAGCTCCGAGACGAAATTGAGGAGCTCGTCAGAAAGGGGCAGCTGGATAAATTCCTTCGACGCCAGCCTGAAGCAGGAGAAAATCGGCCAAGAGCGCTGCCGTAACCAGAAACGATAAGGTCGGCCACCTCACGGCATCATCAACATTACCCCTGGAAGGAGCTTGGTACATCGACGATCCGTCATCTTCCGACGTCAAAGCCAAGAGAAGCATGCTTTAAATTGCAGAGGCCAACATGAGATGGAGGAGGTCATCCGGTCCGAAGCTTATCGCCCGAAGAAATGCGGAGGAACAACGCTACCACGACCCTAAAACATAAAGAATTTGAGGATGCGCTGCCAGTAACTTCCTTTCAATGAAATTCTTCCCTTTCAATAATATTGTTTCTGAATGCAAAAATTATGCGATGACAGGGAAGAAACAGTCAATAGTTGCCGTGTTAGGAATAGGAGGAGAACCTCGTCCTAACACGAGCAGATCAAAGACCATCAACCTCGGTCAGAGATAAGATCTCTTCCGAGTGACTGAGTCAACTTCAGCTAGAGATAAGATCTCTTCCGAGCGACCGTGAACAACCTCGACTAGAGATAAGATCTCTCCTAAGCGATAGAGATAAGATCTCTCCCAAGCGACCGGGGTCAACCTCGATCAGAGATAAGATCTCTCTCAAGCGATCGTGATCAACCTCGGCTAGAGATAAGATCTCTCCCGAGCGACCGAGTCAACCTAGACTAGAGATAAGATCTCTTCCGAGCGACCGTGGTCAACCTCAGCCAGAGATAAGATCTCTCCCGAGCTACCATGGATAACCTCGGCTCAGAGATAAGATCTCTCCCAAGCGACCGAGTCAACCTCGACTAGAGATAAGATCTCTTCCGAGCGACCGAGTCAACCTCGGCCAGAGATAAGATCTCTCTCGAGCGATCGTGGTCAACCTCGGTCAGAGATAAGATCTCTTCCGAACGACCGTGGTCAACCTCGGCCAGAGATAAGATCTCTTCCGAGCGACCGAGTCAACCTCGACTAGAGATAAAATTTCTTCCGAGCGACCGTGGACAACCTCTGCTAAAGAGACCTCGGCTAGAGATAAGATCTCTCCCGAGCGACCATGGACAACCTCGACCAGAGATAAGATCTCTTCCGAGCGACTGAGTCAACCTCGGCTAGAGATAAGATCTCTCCCGAGCGACCGTGGACACCTCCGCTAGAGATAAGATCTCTTCCGAGCGACCGAGTCAACCTCGGCTAGAGATAAGATCTCTTCCGAGCGACCGTGAACAACCTCGACTAGAGATAAGATCTCTTCCGAACGACCGAGTCAACGTCGGCTAGAGATAAGATCTCTCTCAACCTCGACTAGAGATAAGATCTCTTCCGAGCGACCGTGGACAACCTCAGTCAGAGATAAGATCTCTCCCGAGCGATCGTGGACAACCTCGGCTAGAGATAAAATCTCTTCCGAGCGATCGAGTCAATCTCGGCTAGAGATAAGATCTCTCCCGAGCGACCGTGGACAACCTCGGTCAGAGATAAGATCTCTTCCGAGCGACCGAGTCAACCTCGGCTAGAGATAAGATTTCTCCCGAACGACCGTGAACAACCTCGACCAAACATAATATCTCTCCCGAGCGACCGAGTCAACCTCGGCTAGAGATAAGATCTCTTCCGAGCGACCGAGTCAACCTCGGCCAGAGATAAGATCTCTCCCGAGCGACCGTGGACAACCTCGGCTAGAGATAAGATCTCTCTCGAGCGAAGGCCTCATTCACAAAGAATGAGATGGGGGGAGAGGTCCTGACAGCGGTCCTTATGTGCTCCCACAGTCCGTTAGGAACAGGAGAAAAATCTCGTCCTAATGCGAGCAAAGTCGAAGGCCTCGTTCATAAAGGACGAGATGGAGGTAGAGGCCCTGACAATGGCCCTTACGTGCCCCCGCAGCCCATTACGAATAGGAGGAGAACCTCATCCTAATGCGAGCAAAGTCGAAATTCGAGCTTCAAAGTCTAACAGGAGACAGGATCTCCATCAACCTCGACTGCAGGAGATAAGATCTCCCCCGAGGTAACTTCGAGCGTAGGAGATAAGATCTCCCCTGAGCGACCGTGTCAACCTCGATTGGAGAGCTTCAACTTCAACCTCGACTAGAGATCTCTCCCAAGCGACCGTGTCAACCTCGGCTGGAGAGCTTCAACTTTAACCTCAGTCAGAGATAAGATCTCTCCCGAGTGGCCGAGACAACCTCGGTCAGAGATAAGATCGGAGATAACCTCGTCCTGAGATCAGATCTCTCCCGAGCTTCCATATTAACCTCGATTGTAGGAGATAAGATCTCCCCGAGTGCCCGCATCAACCTCGACCGGAGATGAGATCTCCCCCAGGCCTCAACTTCGATATTAACTTTGGCTGGAGATGAAATCTTTCCTCCGAGCTTCGACCTGAACCAACATGGAGCCCAGAAGAGGACTTCGACAGTCGCCTTTTCTGCACTCCCTTCCTTCGAGTTTTGAACTCGGGAGTGGGGTGGACAATTGTTGGGGATAAATTTCGCTCCCGTCGAAGTCCAGTTCGGTGCTCAGTCTGAAGCGGCCGGTAGCCATGAAAGAGCTTTAGCAGACGGGGTTTAACCAAATTTCTACAGCCAGCCGAACTGCTTAGTGGCCAAACTCCTTCGAACCTCTTCAGCTGACCGAACTGCTTAGCGGCCGAGCTCCTTGGACTCCCAGCAGCCGGGCTTTAGCCAAACCTCTCAGCAGCCGAGCTTCAGTCGGACTCCTGTAAGAACCGAACTTCCTCCGAGCCCTCTCTGGTCGACTCCTCGACGGCCGAGCTCCTTTCGAACTCCCTAACAACCGAGCCTTAGCCACACTCCTCCAGCCTTAACCGCACTCCTCCAGCCAGACGCCTATAAAAACCGAACTCCTTCCAAGCTTCCCCTTGATCGAACTCTCCTGAAATCGATATATGCCAAAGTCCATCGATCAATGCCTGCTTTCTAAAAGCCATGGCTATTAAAGCTGGACGAACGATCACCATCAATCTACCACAGGCGATGCTACAGCGGCTCCGCCAGACCTCGAGCAGCCCACCACTGTCGGACGGTATAGCTGTCACTTTCGACCTGACGACACCATCCTCTCCGCATCAAATCCGATGCAGCTTCGAGCGGCCCACCATCAGACAGCTGCAGCTATCACCATCAAGCTCCGCCTATAAAAAGGATCCTCCAGATACGCTAACTCTAACATCTGATCTCTAAGCTCTAAACTCTCCTCTTTTTCTCTAAGCTCTATGAAACTCATTCCGGAGCACTCCATTCTTGTTGGTTAGAGCTGACTTGATCGTCGAAGGGTCCTACCGGAGCCACCCCCCACCGGCTTCAGACAAGATTTTATTTTGCAGGTCTCCGACGGCGACCTCGTCCATCTCCACTCCAACTGATTCCGGCGACGACCAGATTCTACGTCAACACATCTCATTGATGTCAACAAAATATGATCTTATATCATTTTAACCATACGTTTTTGCACTCATTCATCATATAGGCTAGAGATAACCAAAATATGTGATATTCATCTCTAGGCACTATTGGTGATATAGATTATAGTCAATATTTTGAATCTTTGATATAAACGCCCTCTATTGAATTTCAAATTGAGAGGAGTAGATTCTTTCTCTATAGATACATACACACGCATATACACATACATATATATATATATATATATATATATATATATATATATATATATATATATATATATATATATATATATATATATATATATATATATATATATATATATATATATATATATATATATATATATATACATATACATACATATATGTCCGTATGTATGTAAGTCTATAAAACTAACGAGACAGCTTTAAGAATCACTTGATGAAGACATCATTATTAATTAATAGGCATTATCATTGCATGCACTTAATAAAAATGATAGAAACTATTCCTTTCATAAATATGGTAACACAGGATCGAGTAAAACAAAAGAGCATACACACAATTGTAGGTAAAATAAAATCACCAATCAGCTTGTTTAGAACTGTTGAGGTGAATTCAATAATATATGTTTCAGTAACCTAGAGAAACACATTTAGACATGGGAGAAAAAGAATAAAAGGTAAAAACATGCAACCTTAAGAAAATAATAGGGATTTAATATATAGTTTTTCTCCTGAACTCTGTATACCTTGCGCTTCTTAAAATTTTTCCATCCCCTACTAGCATTCATGAAATTAGTAGCATTGCTGTCTTCCTTCTCTTCTAGAGGTAATGTTCTAATTGTCATAGAATCCATTCATCAAGCCGTGTAATCCGTTACAGAACCACAAATGCAGCACTATATAAATATCAAATTATCATTATAGAAATCAAGATGGTCAAGATTATGGAAACATAACCTATTCATAATGAAAAAAACGAAGAAAAAAGTTAGACATTATATTGAGTGGATTGTCTAGCCCGTATTATGGTTATGCTCTCTGAGTAGTTAAATGAAACATCACTATGAGGAACATAACCTCAAGTTCAATAAGAAGTATGGATGGACCTGGGTCATCTGAAATTCATTGCAACCTTTCATAATTGATTTGATAGTGCATGGTTATCAATTATTTTCCATGCTCCTGGTATTTAACTTTCTTAGCATGCAGGAGAAGTTTAAGAAAATGAGAACAATAGTGATAAGCAAGCTGTGGATACATGCCTACATAGGAGTAATGAGAACTTTATTTTTGCAAACATTTCCATTTTGTGTAAGTCATGGTATGAACCGTATCCGTTTAGGTTCCCTTCTGATTTTGTATTATTTCTTAAACCAACAACTAAAAACATAGAAAAACTGAGACAGTTAAAAGATAATAAGGTTTTGGATTCTTTTCCTTCCCCTTCTCATTGTTAATGCACTAGCATTCTCCACTTGCAATGAACATGCTTTGTTCAAGAGAGGTATTATAATTGTTGGCCATATTGGTCCATATATTGTAGGCTATAAGGCTTCCTAACTCCTTGCATCAAATTCTTAGCATTGGCACAAAGGTCCAGCTAGTGTGCTGGACCTGGGTCCTTTGCATTATATACAGAGGAGTTATCTACACAGCAAGAATACGCAAAAAGAAAAGGGCATAGAAATGAGGAACCACATTGTCTTCCAACGCAATCTATTGAAAACTGAAGAGTATGATAATTTTATTTTTCTATTACCATGACTACTCGTCTATCTCTTATTTCTGGTTATGTATACAATGATCACTATTATTTTATTCCCCTTCCTTATCCTTTTATGGTTGTCACTAGTTATAATGCATGAGCAGCTGCATGTTGCTGCGAAAAAATTTAGATTTGGGATAATTAACTATAGTCCAAATTTTAAAAAGATCAGAAAAATATTTTAAATGCACTACATCTCACCATCATCTTTTGGTCTAGAACCCTCTTTCTCTCTCTTCCCTTGAAAGTTCCTAAGAGTCCAGATACACCAAGATATCTTTCACAGAAGTTTTTGAATTCCTTCTTTCTCACGAAATAATATTTTCTTGCCTATTTCTACGAATTGTCCTTACTCCTTCCTATATTCTCAAACTCCAAAAATGCTAGAATCTCTTCTTCCATAGAAGTCTATCATGTTTTAAGTCTTCTAAGAGAAAAATCTAATCAGGGTTATCATAATAATATGTTAAACATTTAAAGGAGTGTTCTGATTAAAGGTTTTTTCAGAATATAAATGTTGGGAAATCATGCCACTTTTGTGTTGTTCAAGTACTTCATGTGCTATGTTGAGAGGACATTAACCTTTTAAAATTTTGTAGTTCATATATTTTGCTACTTGTTGAAACAGTTTGTTACATCATTTTCCTTGCCGAGTTCTTATTTCATGTTTTCTAAGGCATTTATTGTTTCCAGAACAACATGTATTACAAAGTGTTTTCCGCTACTATTTTTCACTGCCAACTTTCAAGTTATAGCTGACTCACTACTTTCTCTCTAGATTTGCATGTTGAACATACTGTTGCAACGGTCCAGAAACAGGGAGTCCTGTTTATGAGTATAGAGGATTTCTAACATAGCATCTAACAAGCATAGCTCAGGTGTCTTTATAAACTAAATATAAAGACTCCTTATTTGCTTTCAAGGAGACAACAATGAGACCACATACCTCAAGCGCTTTTCTATCTTTTTGTCCAGTTTTGTAACTGGTGCACAAGTAAAAAGCTCTTCTTCCTGTCTCATGCACTCCTCTTGCTTTGCTTTGTACCTCGCAAGCTCTCTGCTTTCAGCTCCTATGAGTTCTTTCACTGGCAAAAGAATTGCAGGAGATGATCAATAAGACCACCATTCAGTCAGATTATCAATATGAACCTTAACCAAAAATTTACCTCCTCTGGTCTATCTTCAAATCATCCATCAGCTCTTTAACGTAAGCACTTTGTTTTGCCTGTTGCAAATTCCTTTTCCCTTCTTAAAGACTGGTTCTCCTGTTTTGTTATCTTATCCTCATCCATGCTTGTAGGGGCAAACCTTAGGGGATGTTAGACACCTGAATTATCCTAAAGTGTAGCATAATGCAGTTTTAGGAATCTATCCTTTCTATACTGCAAACATGCATACATTCAGTTACCTCATTCACATAACTCAGATTCAACTCCAAACCTAAAGGGTTAAGATATCTAAAGACTTAGACAATGTTTTGTCATCATAGTGATATTTCAATTAAGTAGTTCAATAATTCAGAAAGAAAGAAAAAGAATATACTTGACTGGCAACAAGAAGAAGGCACAATAAGAACACATGCTTCTGCAAGCATCTGAAAAAATCTGAAAGCTCAAAGCACTCATGCGAAGTAGAGGAAACTTTAACAAGTTCTGAAAGAAAAAAGGAGAAAACATGATAACCAATTAAAACTAAGAGTTTCGCTGAAGTATCAAATCATAGCCGGGCAATATAAAACATCTAGAATTATTAGCTATTACAACATTCCCAACCTTATCAATCTCTCTGATTTCTCCCATTTTCAGTCTTCCTTCCAAACTTCAACAGTTCTGCTGATTACTTTCTAGTATGCCATCTAGCATGGTCATCCATCCAGACAAGTCCAAAGATTTTCGGTCTAACCACCACAAAAAGAAGAATAGACAAAAAAGATGGTGAAAACATGGCAATGAACTGGTATGACAGCAAAAAAATTTACTCCAGCTGGCGCAGCAAGAACTAGGATCGACCATATATGAGCAATGGAGTTCAAACAACAAACAAAGCCACCACACAATGAATCAAAAGAGAAGCTTTGGAGGGGGAAAAGATTGATGCAGTCATGAACACCACCTGGGCAGACTGTGTCAACTTGCTGACAAGCATAGGGGATACTTCAACAGATCCTCCTCCTGTTGCATCTCATCTTTCTCCTTCTCACCAATGCTTACTCAGATGCAACATTCCTAGCAACCCAGATGAAGTTAACATGAACTTCTTTTTGCTAAGAAAAAATCCAACAAAGATATTGTATGTTAGAATTATTACACTTGTATAAGAAAAAGGTCTCTTTTTTACCCCTTTAAGAAGACGGAGAGGGCAAGTTCAGGGAAAACATTTTGGGTGAGGGTTTCCACCTTGGTCCTCATGGCATCAAATCCATCCATCATCTCTTTCAGGACCTTAACGAGCTGAAGAGGTTCCCTAGATCGACCAGTTTAGTTAAAGTCCAAAAATTATCAGGCCTAAATCGAGATGCGACCAAGAAATCGAAAGAGAGATTCAGAATTTGATGGAGATTCACCTAGTTAGGGTTTCATCGCGGCCGGAGTCCGCATCTTCGTGGCTGTCCGATAGCTAATATTCTCGTGGCCTCCACAGCCGCTCCCCGGACGTCGACCGCCCTAATCGGCGCATGTTAGGCGACGGTGGGTAGAGGCGGCGATCCTAGGCTAATACCGAACGGCCCGATATGAACCGGGTTGGGTCCGGTTCTGACCATAGGTGGACCGTGTCCTCTGGTTCGGCTCCGGGTTTCCATGTATTATGGCCGGGTCTAAAGCGGGCCTTTAGCTTACGGTCATGGACATATGGCCATGGGTAGCCTGGAATTCAGCTAGGCATGTATCAGGATCGTGGGTACATGATCCATTGGCATTTTATGGCGATGATCGAGTGTCAAGAAAATCAGATGTACCCGATCTTACTTGGTGATGATTTGATGTTCAGATCTTGGTAGCGCAAATGTAGCAACTGACTCTATGCCGAGCATGATTGTATATATGTTTGTAATTTTGCGACCAGCATGTTGATGTTTTTTTATGTTTGTTCGATGCGTCAAGGCTCATTTTATTTGATCCATATTATTTTTTTGCTATCCATTTGGCAATGCATCATATCGATTTTATTTATGATTATATTTCAATTTGATAAATTATAGATGAAAATTTTTCAATATATATCCATATATTTTTACTTTTTTAACCCTTAAAATCATTTTATTATTTCAACAGAAAAATATTGGGATGTGAATTTAAGATGGAAACCTATAATTTATTGCCGTCCTTTTATGTTTGCTCAATGTATCAGGGCTGATTTTATTTGATCCATATAATTTTTTTTCTATTTGTATGGTAATGCATCGTACTGATTATAGTTATAATGATATTTCAATTCAGCAAATTATGAATGAAAACTTATCACTTCCACATCTTTTTACTTTTTCAACCCCTAGAATCATTTTATTATTTTAACAAAAGATATATTAGGATGCGAATTTAAGATTGAAATCTATAATTTATCGATATTTTTCATATTTTCTCAATAAGTCAAGGCTTATTTTATTTGATCCATATAGTTTCTTTCCCATCCATTTGGCAATGCATGTATCATGCTAACTCTATTTATGATAATATTTTAATTCGACAAGTTATGGATAAAAATTTTTCAATTTTCATATATTTTTACTTTTTAATCCATCAAAATTATTTTATTATTTCAATAAAAAATATTAGGATGCGAATTCAAAATGGAAACCTATCTTTAATATTCTTTTATTGCTACGACCAAACAACCATTGGGATGCATTTCCATGCTAAAACCCAAAATATCTGGATACAAAGTAAGATCGTTGAAATAATTTATTATTATTTTTTTGTTTTTGCAATATGTCATAGATATGAAATATGGATTATAAAAAATTAAAATGAAGTTGGAGCTGTTTTTAAATATTTATTTTACATATCCTTTAATTTGATGACCACAAAACTATTTTGTAAATGAAGTGGATCTCGGCAAGATATCGTTGCATCCTTTACTCAAAAATGATACCGCTGGACCGACGCTCATTAAAGCTAAGGGCCATCGACCCTCTTTTGCTCTGAAATAAGTAACTAATTTTCCCATGGAGAGCTCCTTGATCTCTCTTTCCTCCCACTTCCAAGTTTCAGTCCTCCTCTTGCCGGTCATGGAAGCTCACCCTGCAGAAACCATAGGGCGGTGGATGGCAGAGATTTCTCCACTCCGTCTTCTCTTCCCTCTCATAACCCAAACCCCTCTCCTGTATATTTTCCCTCTACATTTTCACATTTTGCTTGTTGACATTATTCTTGGTCTAAATATTTGATGATATATAGTCATAATCTTTAACTCTGGTGTTCCAAATAATGAAATATAATAGTCTTGAGTTAATATTAAAGCCTCGGAAGTCACTTTTTCCTACGGGATTACCTTATGACCACAGGAATATTAATGACCCCAAGCTAGCTCGACGAATTCCGTACAGTTTAACCAGCTTGGGCGACGTCTTCCTTGAAAGCGTCCAGGCTTTGCCTAGAGATGGAAACTCTCGAGATAAAGAAGTTGAGAGAAAGAGACGGCGGAGCGTAGGATATATATAGAAAAACCTTCGAGAGAGAGACGACGGGCAGCTTGACCCGTATGCAGCTGCTCGGGGAATATCCACTGCATCGCACCGCGCGGTGAGGCCCTTTCTATGAAAATTAATATTAGAGATAGGAGTGGAGATGCTGATTTTATAATTCATATCCATGCTTCTACTTGTAGGTTAGAGGCGCCTTTCTGTTTCTACCGTGGAACTTCGAGTTGCATGGACTGAGATCATTCATGTTCGTCGGATCTTTCACGTCGACCATCTATCCATTGAGACGACTCGACCATGGTTGGAGGCAGATATGATGAGTGAAGGCTATGCTTGGATCATGACCTATGGCTCAACAGCTTACTTGAATTTAATGGATTCCTCCACCGTTGATGCTATGCAAGGTGTACTGAGCATCAACCTATATGTGCAAAAATCTAAAAAGCTCGACAATTTCAAATCAAGATGGAAGAAGAGATTCTACCAGGAAAACCCTAGTGTTAAAGCAGCAGAACCTGGCGTGTTTGGTTTATGGGCATATGATACCGTGTGGGCTCTAGCAATGGCTGCAGAGAGTGCTGGGTTGGGAGGCTCCATCGATCGGAAGCCTAACGTGGCTTGGACTCTCATCAAATGGTCCCAAACTTCTCCATTTGATATCAAACACAACGCTCAGCGGAGTAAGTGGGAGGTTTCATTTGGTAAACGGGCAGCTCGAGTGGACAGGATTTGAGATAATTAATGTGATTGGGAATAGGAGGAAAAGGATCGGATGCTGGACTTCAGCCTATGGAATCACTAAAAGGATGGATTTTAAGGCCAGTCTTGGCGGCATCACGTGGCCTGGAGACACGATGATTGCGCCGAAAGGTTTGGATTGGCAGACGAGCAAGCTTAGGATCGGTATTCCGGTGAAATCAGGAGGCATCAGTGAGTTCGTCAATCAGGAGTGGAATCCCCTCACCCAAAGGAATGCAAGTGGATTCTCCATCGAAGTGTTTGATATGGTGATGGCCTCACTGCCTTATGTTGTGCCTTATGAGTACATTCCCTACGACTACGAGGATGCGGAGGGAAAGATGAAGGGAAGCTACGACGATCTTGTATACGAGGTCTACCTTAAGGTCAGTTCGATTTGCTTCTATATGAATAAAGCTGTGCTTCATCTTAGCTTATGCAACAATCTAATTCGTAATGGTTCATCATAATGGGCATTCCATTTGATTCAACGTGACGAAAAAGAAACGCAGAATTTTGATGCAGTGGTGGGCGATGTGACGATCACACCAAACCGGTCCTTGTACGTGGATTTTACAGCACCTTACACCGAAATGGGGATGTCGATGGTGGTGCCGATCAAGCATGACCGAAAGAATAAGTGGTTCTTCTTCAAGCCGCTGACGACAAGCCTTTGGTTGGTAAGTGGAGCATTCTTCATCTTCGTAGGATTTGTGGTCCGGGCTTTGGAACATGGCATCAATGAAGAGTTCAAGGGGCCTCTGCGCAATCGAGTGGGCACAATCTTCTACTTGTCCTTTTCGACACTAGTTTTTGCACACAGTTTGGTAACTTCTCCTCCAAACTGCTAAATTTTTCTACACTTAGGCGATTGAGATGATAGTTATATGTTCAGGGGAGAAGCCACTCGGTAACTTCACCAGAGTTGTGGTCATCATTTGGGTTTTCGTGGTGTTCATTTTAACGTCGAGCTACACCGCAAGCTTATCCTCGGTGCTTACCGCGCAACAGCCTACTCCTGTCACCGACGTAAATGAGATAATAAGGAATGGGGGTGGGGGGGGCGTTCCATTGGCTACATGGGGGACTCCTCCATGCTAGGACAATGGAAAATCCCCAAGTCGCCTACAATTCTAGCGAGGAGTATGATGAGGCCCTATCTGAAGGTGGTGTTTCTGCCATTATTGCAGAGATCCCCGACAATGAAGTCTTCCTCTCCAAACATTGTCACAAATACGTTATGGCTGGACCGGTCTACAGAACTGATGGATTTGGTTTCGTAGGACTTCCAAGACTCGCCTCCCTCTGCATTCATGGATGTGAACCCAAGTTATGAATTCTTACTTCATCCTTCTTGTTGTTCATTTGTACAGGTCTTTCCTAAAGGATCACCCTTGGTCCCCGATATATCAAGGGCAATTTTAAAGATGACCGGTGACATCGAACAGATGCTCTACAGGAACAGGACTTTTTGTCCTGATGATGGTAGCCTGGCGACTTCAGAAATCCTTTCACTTGATGACTTCTCTCATCGCTGGAATTCCTTCCACATCAGCCATGGTTCGCTTCTTTTATGATCGTTGGCATTTTTGTGGTGCAATTAATAATTGATGGAACTTCGATATCAGGAAGGCTTGTGAGCATTTCAAAGTTGTTCGACGCTTGCTCATCTCTTGCAGTCAGGAAGAGTGAACAAAGTGTTTTAAGGTCGAGTGATGAAGGTAATGAAGGATGTCCTAATGATAATGCGGAACGGGGGAGCCCATCAAGCCCTTCTGACCGCGTGTGGAAACTCTAGTCAAGCGGAAGGAACAACTGAGAGGGACGTTGCTATTCATATCCAAGATCAACTCGCACCCATCGAGATTGTGGATGAAACCAGTCAGTGATGCCATTCTCCTCTCAGAAGAATTTTGATAAAATTGTTGGTTATGTTTTTTTTTTTTTTTTTTTTTTTTTTTTTTTTTTTTTATTTCGGAATATTTCAAACTCCTTTATTCCTATCCGTCTTTTATATAAATACAAACATATATATATAATTGCCCATTGGATCTTTTACTGTTGGTTATTTAAATGGCCGCTACTTTTGACCAATCAACACCACTAAAAACTTTTATATAAATACATAATTTCTCATCTCATTCCGACACACAATTTTTTTCTAGTTCTATTTCTCTCTATCTCTCTTCTTTGCTAAAGCGCCCTCTATTTTTTTGCCTTTTTTTTTTCGCAAAATATCACTATGAGGCAAGAGGCAACCAAAAGCAATTCAATCAAACCTTTATATTTAAGAGTGTGTCCTTACAAATATGCTAATATAGTTGAATCTTATAGGATGGATGTGTTGGAAATCTTCATGCTGAGTCATTGATTATCAAGAATCTAACTTTAAGGACAACAAAATCCACATGCCTCTATTGCCAGGTTTTTCTTCCTCAATTTTTTCTTATTTATTTATTTACTCTTGATTATTTCTGTTATTGCAAGAATTTGCATCCATAACTTAATTTTCTAACAAAAACTTTGCATTGAAAAGTTGGAAGAAATTTTATTAGCAAACTTCCTGCCAGTTACACAAATTCCTTCCCTCCATTCCCATTGGAACCAATTTTCCTTGCATGCTAAACTCTAACACTGTTTCTGTGGCATAAAAACCTTCAATACCTAATAATTTCCTAGCTCAACCCTTCAAACTAGAGGACTCCAGATGAGGCCTTTAGTTTCTTATGGAAAGAGTCCAATTTATGTAATTAGTTAGAATTAGCGAATTTTCAATATCGAAAATTCTTCCATTTGCCAAAATGAAGAAAATACCAGCACGCACCCATAGGAGAAAGTATTCCCTCCGCACCGTAAGGCTGTGCACGCTAGTAATCACAGCCGCTTGTTTCTATAGGGTATATTGAAATGCACGTTTGATAAATAAGGTCTATAAAAATGAGCGGCTGTGATTGATGACGCAACCAATATGGGAATAATTTCTCCGCACACGGTTTTGTGTGCATAGGCAACAAAGAACTGGCTTGATCAAGTTCAGGCACGAATTGACGATCTGAACGCCATGAGATTACGCTGCAACAAACATTTGGCCGGCATCAACTTTTGACAGGGAATTCTCCAGCTTTCACTCTAAGCCAATAAAGCATGAAATAAGATTATTTTATACCAACACAAACTTGAACAAATGATGGGTTACTTGGAGTTAATTCGGCTGCACTGCACTGCACCGCACCGCACCGCACCGCAGGGAAGAAGGAAGGATCACCAAGACATTGGATCTAGCAATTCCTAATCTTTTTGGGATTTGTTATTCAAATGTACCATCATATATCTAAGAAAACAAAAAAAAGATTAGCTAAAAGTGTCCACAAATAGTTAAGAAGGGTTAAACTTGACTCTCACCAGGACCGGGGGATACAATAATTGCAATCCCAATATGAGCCCGAAAGCCGATTTGTGGGCATCAACCTGCATCATAAACAGGCCTTAAACAACTCCTGAAGATAGCGTAAGGAAATATGGATTGTGGGAAGCATCACGGATGATCTGCTGACCATCCATGGATATTTCCCCTGCAAATTTGATGAACATTTTCGATTCTAAAGAGAATAACTGAAACAGATAACCCTAATGCAAGACTGTAGATGTCACAGCTTGTTACTCCTGTAAACCCCATAATAGACATCGCGTCGACATCTAATTAGTCTAACATACCTCGGTGACGATTATCTGCTACATCACTTCATAACCACACAATTCATCATATACAAGTCCACACAACACTTGAAAGTTCTCAAAAAGACTAGCAAGAAAATATCTTCATTTTTTTTGTTATCAAGAGATCACAAACTACGTGGCACATTCCACCTTTTTCTCAAACTTTTATGAGATTCTCACCTTTCACCGGTCAACAATAAAAGTATCTTCAGTGCTTTCCACTTAGAAGTGCAGGTAAATTTTGGGTCTAAATTGGCACACCCTGGACCGCATCATAATAACGCTTCACATCAACATACACAGAATTATGCATTTGTGCATCAATAACATTAATTATTGACCATGTTAGCCACGAGTGACGGACAAATACGACAGATTTCAGGACCGCCCTAATTAGGCGCATGACAAATAAGACCGCTGCTCCGGCAAATGTAAAAACCAAAGCCATGATTCTCGGTTTAGCTAAACCCCCCTCCCCCCCCTTTTTTTTTTTGACCATGCAAGGATAACAGCTTATTTGGCAAACTAATTTTGCAAGGCAGGTCATGTGAAAGCAATAAAACAGAGTACCTGCATAAAGATGATCTACCTCCCTGCTTGTTAACCTGGACGATTCCAACAATTTCATAGCGAACCTTATCCCGCATGCATTTATTTTACGGTTTCACGTGTGGGCGCGTCTATATATATATATATATATATATATATACATATCGAAATCTCACGATGCACTTGAGCAAGTATTGGCAACAAAACATGCTAATGAAAAAGAGCACTGGATGCATTCATGCGTAGTGAAACGATGACTCCCATCGCATTTTAAACAACTTAAAAAGATACAGAATCGAGTCATGCTAATTTTGCATTCATTGTAAAGAGAGAACAACAGTGGCTATGGCTGGGTCTTCTATCGCCTAGAAAAAGCAGCCTAATATCACTATGAATGTCAAAAGTTCTCTCTTACAATGAGTTTGAAAGCTGTTCAACACACATAAAACCATTAATTTCTGCTAAATTCCGCAGAAGTATCATCCCATTCTAAAGAAACCTTCATAAGATATACTGTTGGGCTTAGGATCCTTAAAAAGGTTACGACCAAGCATTTCTACATGCGTCACATTTTCTCACACCAGTTTCCAAGACCAGATAGCCAGATTAGAACGGTAACTTATCTTCATGATGCTTAGTTTTGAAACCATGATTTGTACTACATAAGACTGATATTCCCAAGTGCTAACGGTGCTTGAACAAAAGTAAGGTTCAGGTCATCGGGCTTGATAATATGGTATTGTTAAGGACGAGTACAAGCCTGCAGCAAAAGAAAATCTTCAAAATATATCATGTGCTTGCAAAAACCAATCGGTATTAAATGATCAAAATGCAGAAAAGCACATCTTCACCAGTAGCTCAAACAGCAAAGTTAGCTGATGTTTTGCGGAGGCAAGCTTCAGAGCCCATGCTAGGGAAGTGCACACTAACTCGACCACAGTCGGTTGGGGAAAGCCGCCATGGATTGAGATAAAACATTTGGGTACATACATGTGCCAAAACAGGACATCAAGCTTGATTCAACAAATTTAAATATAGCCTGCAGAACAAAAGAAATATCTACTAAAACATATGACGTCATGTAAGTACTGATCGAAAAGACATGCTGCAAAAATGTATGTCTTCACCAATAAGCCAATTCAGGCAAGTCTTGAAGGCCCTGGATATCATATTATAGAAGCAGGATGTCCGCAATAACCAGTTTGGAGTTGGCAGGTTCAAATCAAGCAAAATGTTTGTAATGCATGGTACTCTTTAAGGAAGAGGTTCCCATACTCAAAAGAAAGGTATAGCAACTTCCATTTCTAACTGTTGCTAAACCCTGAAAGAGGATTTCACATGAGCTATCCTCTGACAGAAACAAGTACCCTCATTCAGTACATATAATACACTCTTTTAAATGGAGAAGCAAAACAACCAAGATTATTTAAAATCTGTCAAAATTAGTCTATACCGACCGAGCAAAGATAGACCTAAGACAGCATCAAGAGTCTGGTCTAGGGTAATACTTGCTGCATACCTATAACCAATGTCATATGGCTGAAAGGAATATCGGTATGAAGTAGAGCTGCCAAAACAGCTCTCTCCCTCTCTCTCCAAGTATGATAAAATCCATGATAGACGGTTTAGCGAGCATATGTCTTTGATTTCTCTACCAGAACAATTCTACCATTCCACTCTGTCTGATCAAGAGCACGTATTGCAGCATCAGCATCCTCATCCCTTTCCAAGGATAAAAAACCAAAGCCACGAGAATCCCCTGACCTATATGCAGAAGGGAAACATTAAGCAACAGACGTACAAAACCAGTCCAAGCCTTGAACAGTAACAGAAAACAAAGAGTGCTAAAACAAGCACTAAAAACCAATTTAAGATTTCAGACAACTTACAGCCTCAATGAAAGAGGGGCAAAAGTCAAAAGCTTGATTTGAAGATCTAGATTCTCAAGAATACAAATACCAACTGCTAAGAGCACCTACTTTGAGTACCACCATACAATATATATGCATTTATTGGGCATGCACAGAAAAGGGAACATTTTTAAAATTTTCATTATTTTATAAAAAATATTTGGAGAAAGAAATCATGACAAACATGGAAGATCCAGAGTAGATTCAAAGTCTTCAATTAAAGTTTAAGATTTTACTTTGATAAATAGTTTTATTGGTCCAGAGATGAGCTTTAATAACCTCTGATATTTTATTGTATATTGCTACATTTTTCTTAAGTAAGGAGCAGTCCTATTTTGGTTATTAACTGAATGATGGAAGTTATAGGTTCATTCTGAGTATGATTTCTTTAGTGAAAGGTTGACCCGAGGAAGTCCTAGATTTCTTAACAAAAAGCATCAACCTTGACCCAAGTAATTGGAACTGGCACATCCTAGGTTTATTATAAGAAAGACTTAGAGTGGTTTCAGTCTATACAATAGGAGATTTGCATAGCTCCAAATGCATTTTTATTTGAATAGTATCAGAAATTCAAGTGATTATTATGTCACCTTCCTTCCACTTAGTCTTCTATTTCATCTTTCCTTCCACCCTTACTCTTCGGGCCTTGCACCTCTCATACTACATCACGTGCTAATTATATGCATAGAAACAGCGATGAACCATAAATATGAACCTACTCTCAAAATCCACGTTTTATAGCCAATTGGGTAGGTGTGGTATAATAAAAGCATGTGGACTAAATAAGAAATGGACAACCACCTTAACATGCTTCATCAAGATAAAATGATTTTTTTTTAAAAAAAAAAAAGAATCACATGTAAAATGGGTGGGCATACAATGATACTGATGCTGGTGCAAACCTTTTGTCACAGAGATGGCTATGAATAGCTATAACTAATTTTAAAAATAGAAAGTTACCTTTTATCCCGAACTATGCGAACATCTGTTACACGTCCAAACCTCGAGAATTTCTTCTCTAAATCTCTCTCAGTGGTAACATAACTGAAACCTGCAACAAATAAATTCCTTCCAGGCCTGCCAATTCCAGTGCTACGGTTTGGAGGTGGTGACCAAGGCCTCCTTGGAGAGCGACGACGAGAATGGTAACTTGGTGGTGGAGATCTGCGCCGTGGAGAATGCCTTCTCCTAGCACATCACAACCAAGAGGTTTTGACAAACTAAAGGAAAGGGATAAAAAATAATTAACCAATTGATAATCATTGGTTTTAGACTAGCTTGCACGCATAGAGTCACTCTTTATTCTTTTTTTTTTTTTTTGGTTTGCTTTTGAGTTGAGCCATTGAAAAGGAGGGGAGGGGGGGAGGATGGGGAATCATTGGTTTGTCTTTTTTTTTGGGGTTTTTTTTTTTTTTATAAAGCTAAAAGCCTTGGATGTTCAAGAAGATGGATCACATGATCAGAAGCAGTAGAGGGTAAAAAGAAAAGAAAAAAAATTCACCTTGGTGACCTTCGATAATGATCCCTTGCATTGGGAGATCTTGATCGAGATCTACCACAATTGCCTCTTCTGGATCCAGAAGAATCCCTCCTCACAG